>JAODAL010031323.1:0-48602 GCA_025379985.1 Phyllomedusa bahiana
TTAAAAGAATACTAATATAAAAAAAACTCTGCATAAAACTTAAGGGCCGTTTCTCGCGGTAAAAAACCCCCGACTTCATCAGAAGTAGAAATTTTTGAATCCCCCCAGGGCCGGGCCTCTTAAAACGGTCTTTTTTTTAAAAAATTTTAAAAATTAATCTTTTAATTTATCAGTCCCCTTCCATTAACATTATATTGAAAAACCTTTTAACATGCCGAGAGACATTTAGAAACATAGAAAAAACTGTGAGAAAGTATTTATAAAAATAGACTAATAGATAACTTTTTTTAAAATAGGGGGGGTTTTTTTTTTTGTTTTTAAAATGGTCAGAATTGCTTTAAATCATTTGCAATCCTATTTTTTTTTTGTTTCTCTCGGCCCACTGGCATGTTTTTTTAATTTTAAAAAAAAAAAGGAAAAACCCCTTTTAAAAAGGGGGCTACATCCAATTACTTTAGTTATTTTTCCTATTTCATTAAATTTTGTTTTTCCCCCAAAAAAAATTTGCGAGTTTTTTGCATAATATTGTTCGGGGATCTTTTTTTGTGTATTGGACAAACAAGTAAAAGAAAACTTTTTATACCCAGATTTAATTCCTAACGTGTGTAACCCTCTCATCGATATATGTTTTAAATGTTTTCAAATTTTCGTTCGTCTTTTTAATGCCCCCCTGTTACTATATGAAACGGGCGTAAACGTACTTGATTTTCAATAATTGTGGTGCCCATTTTTTTGTACCGTTTGGGAAAAATCCCCCATTTTAAAAATAGTTCAAACCATTTAAGGTAACTATTGTATTTATAAAATTTTGATATTTAAAGGCATAAAATACAAGTCCACACAAAATTAAAACCGAAAAAAGAAAAAAACCTCTTTTAGTTTGGGGAAATTGGTTAAAACAATAAACACCTCCTATAAAAAAATCAAAGATTTTTGCAAAAAACTTTTGGAAACCTTATTTGCGGGGATCCTATTTTAAAAAAAGGGGAACACCCCTTTGAGAAACCCCCATCATATATAATTTGGGCACCAAATTTTAAAAAAGGTTTCCTGGCCCCAAAGTAAAAACCAAAAAGAAAACAAGGGGAACAAAAACCAATTAGCAAAAAAACTTAGGCATGCCCCCAATGTAAACCCGGGGGGGTGTTTATGCTGTCGTAGTATTGTTAACACTAAACACATTGAATCAAGGGTGAGAAAAAAAAAATTCCAGATTAATTTCACCTATCCTGCAAATCAAATTTAATGGTTTATCTATTTTTAACCAGTGCACATGGGGCAGCAAAAAGTAGTCGAAACAAAATGTCCCCTGAACATACGCTAAAAGGGTCATAGATCAGCTTTAAAAAGGGAGACAACAAAGGGGGTTTTCCCCTTAACCATTTCAAAGGGGGTACATCATCAAAATTTTTGAAGACCTTTAGAATTACCCCATAATAGGGGTTTCAGACAACTTTCCAAAAAGATTTCAAACAACTCCGAAAAGAGAGCTTTTTTGGGAAATGTACACCCCAAAAAAGACTATCTCCCCCACGGGGGGCTCAATGAAATGGGGGAAATTAACCCGGGAATTTAACCCTACTATTTAAAAAAAATTCTTTTTTCACTATTTTGTCTGTTATTTTCCTTTCAATGGCTCATTGGGGGTTTGGGTTTAAAAAATAAATTTGGGATTTTAATCCTATCTTTAACTACCCCCAAAAAATTTAAACCCAAAAAATTTCAAATTTTTAACAAATTTAAAAATTTTTAATTCACTTGGGATTATTTCCTTTTTTTAAAAGAATATATTTCAAATAGTGCTTTTTTTTTTAAATTAAAAATATAATTTAAATAATATTTTAAACCTCCCCCAAAAAAATACTTTTTAAAGGTCCCATTTTGAAAAAACATTTTTCTATATAACCGAAGGGTGCATTTTTTTTAAAAAATAACATATAGGGAAAATTTTTTCAGTTAGTAAAAATTTAAGCTTTGGTTTTTTTAAACCCTTTTATTTTATTCCTATTTATTTCGGCTTTAAAGTTAACAAAAATTTTTTACAAATATTATTTACCCTTATAATTAGGTTTTACAGAGCTTGAATCCCTACGTTGGGTTTTGCTCCGTGGGGGAAAAAGAAAAATGCAGAGTTACATAAAAAAGAACATCTATACGCCCAAATTATGTATGCTTAACTATAAAATACTATAAATACAATATTTAAACCATAAAAATGTAGAACTTTTTTAATATGGGGGTTTTCCCCAATCGGTACAACAAACAAGGGGCCCACACACATTATTGACAATAAAGACGATAAAAAAGGGCCGTTTCCTATAAAAACATTGGGGCTTAAACAAATTTTAAACGAAATTAGCATACATTTAAGACATATATGGGGTGGGGATACACACGTTAAGGGAAAAAATCGGGTAAAAAAAAGTATCTTTAAATTATTTTTTCAATACCAAATAAGACAGAAAATATCTATGGGAAAAAACTCAGCATTTAGTGGGAAACACACCCTGAATGACATAGGAAAAGTTTAAATTAAGTAATTTGGGTGTAGCCGATTAGCACTTTTTAAATAAATACATGCCATGGCCGAGAAAAAAACAAAAATAGGGTTGCAAATGAACAAAGCACTTCTGACCATTTTTAAAAAAAAAAAAAACCCCCTTTTGGTAAAAAACTTTTTCAAATTAATTTTATGTTACACAAACTTTTTCACAGTTTTTACTATGCTTTCAAAAAGTCCTCTCGGCTTTGTAATGGGGTTTTTAATATAAAGTTAATGAGAAGGGGACTGACAATTAACAGATTAATTATGTAAAGAGACCGGTTTTTAAAAACCCACCATTTGGAGATTCAAAATTTCTCCTTTTGATGAAACGCGGGTGAACCCTTTAGAAACGCGTTTTTTTTTGAAAGCAAATGGGTTTTAAAAATTTAAAATTTTTAAAATTATTCCTTTTAAACAAATTTAAAAAACCTTTTCCCTTAAAAAGGAGGGGGTTTTATCGTATTTTTCCCTTTTGGAGGGCCCCTGGGCAGTTTCCCCAATTTTATTTTTTTAATTGCTACTTTTACCGTAACGGCTGCACACGGGTCCAACGGACACCCGGCCCGCCCAAAACGAAGGGAAAGACTAAAGGGGATAACATGCCAAATTAGAGTTTTTGCCTCAAATTTTTTTCCAACCCCAAGGGAACGCAACTTATTTTTCCAAAATACCCAAATGTGCATACAAAATTTCACCCATTTTGGGGCCTTTTTCCCTTTTTTCCCCTCTATTTTTTACCCCACACATATATATATATATAAACATATAATAAATATACACATAAAACAAAATACACAACAAAAATATATAAATTCACACATATATAATATATAAATATTATAAATATACACACACAAAATATATATAATATATTTTTATATAATATATATACCCCACACATATATATAAATATTTCACACACATATATATAAAATAAACACACATATTATATAATAAACACACAAAATAATAAATATATATATATATATAAAAACACACACATATATAAATATATACACACACACACAAATATATAACACCCCATATACACTCACCGGCCACTTTAAATTTTGGGACACCTGTCCAACGCTCGTTAACACTTAATTTCTAAACATCCCCAAACACATGGGGGCAACTCAGGCAAATTTTGGGATGTAGACATGGGCCCAAAACAACCCCTTCCCGTTCAAAACCCCCGCATTTAGTATGGGGAAGAAAGGTGATTTGATGCCTTTGAACTGGCTGGTTGTTGGTTCCAGAAGGGGTGGTCTAGAAATTTTAAAAAAACTGCTGATCTCCTGGGGTTTTTTAAAGCACAACCATCTCATTGGTTTACAGAGAAAAGGTCCGAAAAAAAAAAAAAACCCCAGTGACGGGAGTCCTTGGGGCAGAAATGCCTTTTTGGATGCCAAGGGCAAAGGAGAATGGGCAGCCCGGTTCGACTGAAAAGAAAGGCAACAGTGACTCAAATAGCCACTCGTTACAACCAAGGGAGGCAAATAAACAAAAACTCTGAAAAGCACAGTACGGCAACTTTGAGGGATATGGGCCCCACAAACACAGAAAGGGCCAAAACCCGGGGTGCCAAATCCTTTTCAGCTAAGAACAGGAAACTGAGGCCCAATTTGCCCCAAACTCATCGAAATTGGGCAGTAAAGATTGGAAAAAAGTTGCCCCGGTCTGATTAGCCGTTTCTTTCTGCGACAAAATTTTGATGGTAGGGTCAGAATTTTTGGGGTTTAACAACATGAAAGCATGGGTCCATCCTGCCTTGTATCAATTGGTTCAGGCTGGTGGTGGTGGTGTCCCTGGTGTGGGGGAAAAATTTTTTTGGGACTCTTTGGGGCCCCCTTTGGAAACCCAAATTTAGCATTTGTTGCAACACCTGGTTTTAATCTATGCCACGAAAAATTTAGGCAGTTCTGAAGGGAAAAGGGGGGCCAAACCCCTTACAAACATGGTGTACCAATAAAGTGGCCGTGATGTTATATACAACACACACATAATATACACACACACACACCATATATAAACCCCACACCCCAAAATAAAGACACCACACACAAATAAGACACACACCAAATTTTAAAACACACACCCCCCACAAATATAACACACACACACCATATAATACACACAAACACACCCTATATAATACACACACACCATAAAAAACACACACACACATATAAACACAAACACAAATATACACAAAACCCCCAATAATAACACAAACAAAATTACACACAATAAATATACACACATAATATAAAACCACACATATATAATATACACACACACATATATATACACACAAATAATAATACACACACCATATAAAAAAAAATATATATAATACACACAACATTAACACACACACATAAAAAAATATTATACAACACACATATATATACAAAACCCCACATATACACACACAACCCAAATAACACACAAAATTCACACAACACACATTAAAACACACCACTTTTTCCCCACCCTTATATCCCCCCAAAAAATATAAACCAACAAATTAAAACACACACACATATATATATAAAAAATATACACACACACATTAAAACACACACACAAATAAACAAATATAAAAAAAAATATATAACACACCCCAAACACAAAAATTTTAAAACCCAAAATAAAAAAAAATATAACCCCAACATATACCACACACACACAAATTAAACAAACATTATATACAAAATTATATAACACACAAAAACCACACACAAAAAACCCACAATATAAATTAACTTTTAAACACACACATATATTAAAAACACACACAATATAATAAAATAAAAATAAAACACAAATATATATATATATATATAAATACACACAAAATAAAATATAAACACCCCACAAAATTTTAACCCCCTATAATACAAAAAAAATAAAAACCCCAAATATATATATACACACAATAAAATAATAACACACATTTTATAAACCATATATATATAAAAAACACACAATATATAATATAAAACCACACAAATATATATAAAAAAAATTATCACACCCCTATTATACCACACATATAATCCCACCCCACATATAATATATATATACAAAACATATATATAAAACACACACAAAAAAATATATACAACAATATATACAAACAAACACATAATAATACCCCAAATTTAAAATATATACACACACACAAATAAAAACACACATATTATACACACCCCCACACAAAAAAAAAAAAAAAAACACCAATATAAAAAATATAAAATAAAAATATATATATATATATATAAATATACACACACCACACTTATAAAACACACACCCCCCCAAAAATATAATATACACACACACACACACACAAAACACAACACAAAAAAAAAAACAAAAAAAAAAAAAACACCCCAACACACACACCCCCACAAAAAATAAAAAATAAAAATTATGGAGCCACTCAGTACATCTCACTTCTGTCCAAGGTTAACGTTTGAGAACTCCCTGCATGCATACCTTGGACAGACACCGTGAGATGCAGTATGAAAAAAGCCTAAACTACTGCTCTAGAGAAAAAAAGCACTGTGGGGGCACAAGCGCTGGACTGTTTCTGCAACAGTGAGCTATTTCACAATAGAAGGAATGAGTACATTCTACATTCTTACCAAACAGACATGTCAAAGCAGATAGATACATTGTGCTTCTCTCAAATGCCAATGCACTATAGCCAAACACTTGAAAATCAAACAATAAATATCAAAGTTATGGAAAACAGCATTTGAGGCATAAATACTTCTTTTGTATATAATATAAAAAAAAAAAATTGGAAACTAAATTCTCTTTGAATATTTAAGATACAGTAGAAAACGAAAGCATATGCGTTACATAGTTTGTAAACTATTGTAAAGTTGTAGAGCAAAACCAAATCACATGGAAAAACAAATAAAACAACCTTTGTTCACAAAGGACAAAGAAAAAACATTTTTTCAAGTAAAAATATAAACCGGGTTTTTAAAATATTAATTTTCCCCAACTTTAAAAAAGAAAATTAAACTTACCAAAGAGCCGAGAAATTTTGCGGTTTAATCCTTCAAAACGTCCTGTTTCAAACATATTTTATACATTAGAGACACTGTTCTCAGTAAAACCACCCTGAATGCAATTCATGCTGGGGAAAAGGGGTGGCAATTGACTCATTTTATCACCGCACTCCCTTCCACCCACCTCCGAAGGGAAACAAAACGTCAAAAGATCCACTTTCTTCCCTCCCTCCCACCGAAATGAGACAATGAGGCGTTTTCAGGTAAATCAGACCTGTAAAGGGAACTGAACGTGTAAATCATCTTCCTTGTTCACAGTTCTGCATTTAAAGAATTAGATTCTCAACACCATTATAATATCTATGCACTTTTGTTTTTTACGCATAAACTTCTATAGATAAACTAAGGTCAAATTGACACCATGGCTGTGGAAGGCTGATGACATACTTTGGGAAAATCTCCGAACATTGACACCAGCTTACCCATAGTGGCCAAAAATACAAAGCCATACTGTATTAAGATTGTGCGCAGGAGCCCTTTATCTGGTAATCCAAATAAAGGGCTCCTGGCTGTCCATAAACGGGCACGCTGATATAGTGTAACTAAACAACCAGAAAATAAAATATAACCTAGATTTACGATAAAATATTTCCCGTTATTAATTCCTTTCTGGTCTGAGAAGCACAGACTTGTCCGATTCATGTACAATCTATTTTACATATTTACTCATCCAAAGTGAACACAGTGATGAAGTAACATCTCCCATCCATGAGGTAAAGACATACCAGTATTTTTAAAACAAGCTTCAGTTTGGAATCTGGATATTAATACCCATTTCTACAATGCACGACACTTAAGAAGCACGCCCATCACCCTCTTGTTCTTGAATCATAATCATCACACAGGAAAATCGTAAGAATTGTGATGCTCAAGCAAAAGCCTAGTCACAGTTTATATCTACTTGCACTAGTATGCAACCTTCTCTTTAAAGTGGTTGTGCTAGGTAACAGCTGTGTCCAGTTAATGTGAAAATTAAAAGTATGGTATGTGCAAGTACGAGCTGGCATGAGACCTCTCAGCTCCTTCAAATAACTGATTGACAGGGGTACCACAAGAGTCAGAGTGGGTTGGGCACTGGAAAGCAAATAAGAGCAGGACGGCTGGGTCATTTAGTCTTTCGCCATTAATCAGATGAATGGTATCAATTACTTTAAGCCAGAAGGGTTGCAGGGAAGAACACCAAACATGCAACACTGTGCCCTCCTCCTGGTGGCAACCTTTACCGAGACAGAGATTTTGTGAACTAGGGTGAATATTTTACTCCATTCATCATTGGAGAATTCTCTTGAAAGTCCCCTCTCCCATGCCCTTTGGTATGTATGCCTGAGGTGGTCCCCTGTGGACATCAGGAGTCCATGAATCTTTGAGAGTAGGTGTGTGTCGTGTGTTTTCTGCAGACACCAGGTCTCGAAAACAGAAGAAGCCCTGCTCAGGGATAAAGATAACATATGAGCGTAGCAAACACTACGTAACTAATAATAGTGCAATCTAGAGAAGCTTGTGCTGCTAGAGCCAACATATGATTTAACCCCTTACCACCGGAACCAGTTTTGGTCTTCCTGACAGAGTCCTGGTTTTAAAATCTGACATGTGTCACTTTATGTGAGAATAACTTTTTGACACTTTTACCTATCCATGTGATTCAGAGATTGTTTTGTTGTGACACATTGTGCTTTTAGTAATACATTTTGGTCCAAAAGGTCCTTGTTTATTTGTGAAAAATATCAAAATATCATGAAAATTTGCAAAAATTTGCAATTTTCAAAAATATCTCCATGTAACACAGATCTTTATTCCACTCAAAATAGTTTATAGCTAGCATCTACCATATATGTCTACTGTAGGTTGGCCTCATTTTTTTATTTTTTTTTATTTTTACCACATTAAGGGGCTTAGAAATATAGTAATTTTTAAAATGTAAGAAAATTTGCAAAATAGATTTTTTAAGGGACCAGTCCAGTTCTGATGTGGCTTTGAGGGGCCTGTATGTTACAGATACCCCAATAAATGACCACCTAAGAAACTACACCCCTTAAAGTATTTAAAAAAGCATTTAAGAAGTTTGTTGACCCTTTAGATATTTCCCAGAAATTAAAGCAAAGTGGAGGTGAAATTTCAAAATTTCACTTTTTTTTTGCAGATTTTCAATTTTTATTCATTATTCAATGGAACACAGTAGATGTGACCATGGAAATGCAACTTAATATTGATTCCCCAGATTCTGATGTTTTCAGAAATATCCCATATGTGGCCCTAGTGCGCTAGGGCTCAACCATAAGCCTCAGAATAAGAGGTGCACCTACCGGACTCTGGGGTCTCATATTCATTACAATTTTATTTAGGCGCCATTTAAGGTTTGCGGACACTCTAAGGTGCCAAAACCTAATAAACTCCCTAAAAAGACCGCATATTGGAAACTAAACCCCTTAAGGAATATATCCAGGTGTGTAGTGAGTATATCGACCCCACAGGTGTGTCACAAAATTTTTTAGAGTTGGGCTCTGAAAATAAAAAAATATATATAGCTGAAAATTTTAATTTTTACAAGGAATCCTGGGAAAAAAGCACCCCAAATTGTGTTACGCAATTTCTTCCAAGTTCGGCAATAAATAAGTGTCTCCTTACAAGTAGAGGAATAAGACTGAGTGCTTTTTTGGGCAGCAATGACGGAGGCAACCAAGATATGGTTGCAGTTGGGAAACCATACATAGCAGATACAAGTTGGACACAGAGTTTGATGTATGTGTAATGGAAGCTGTCCAGCATTCTAACAGCTGTTGCCGCTAAATAATCAGTCTGGAATTTTGGCAAGGACAGCCCCCCTTTGGCTTTTGATCTCATTAAGATGGCTTTGGAGACTAGGGTGCTTCTGTGCCCAAACAAATTGCATAATATGTTGGTACAAGGTGCAAAAGAAGGCCTTATGGAGTAGGACTGGGATAGTCTGGAAGAGGTCAAGTAGGCGGGGCAGAACGTTCATTTTCAAAATATTAATACGGCCGAGCCATGAAAATCCTTTTATCCCATTTGGATAGTCTAATTGAAATTGATTCATCTTACCTCAGTCCTGTTTTCTTGGTTTCACTTTGAATTCAGGGGTGTGTTTACTGGCTTCTACTAGGCTGCAGTAGCTGTAGCAACAAGTACTGGCAACCCATCAGGAGAGATGGAACAGGTCTGTAGCTATAGCAACCTGAGGAGTTGATGCAGCCCATACAAGAGGGGATATCTAGGAATAGGTAGAACACGGTTAATGAACATATATTGCAAAGTGACTTGTTTTTGCAAGATCTTTAACATAGAAAGCAATCCTTGTTCACATCCCCAAAAAACTTTTGACCTCAATTTTCCCCCTTATTTAAAGGGGTTGTATCACTAAACAACCCCTTTAAATAAGGGAGGGAAAATTGAGGTCAAAAGTTTGAGATCTGAAGGGATGTGAACACCTAAATATTGAAAAGGTGTTACCCAAGAAAAGGGAAGTTTTTTTTTTAAGTTGGGCGACTTCTTCCGTAGGTAAGGTGAGGTTCAAAGCTACACTTTTAGACATGTTGACTTTGTGGTTGTCGAACGACCCAAAAGTTATGAAGTACCTTAAGTACAGAGGGTAGAGAAATAAGGGGCTCAGTGACATATAGGAGAAGGTCATCTGCAAATGCAGAGCACTTCGTGTAGTCCACCGCACGCCCCTGAATGGAAGTGTCAGCACGAGCAAATGTTCCATCACAAGTGCGTACAGTAATGAGGAGAGAGGGCATCCCTGCCTGGTACCATTGCGGATGGCGAATGGGGCGGAGAGAGATCCATTGACCCGGGATCTTGCTTGTTGGAGGGTGAATGCAAGAACTTAAAAGGAGGCCCCTATGCCGGGGGCAGAGGGGGGCCCCTACAGAAACCAGTCCACTCGGTCAAAGGCCTTCTCCGCGTCTAGGGAAAGCAGCATACAGGGAATTTTGGAACAATGTACATAGTTAGTTAAGGTGAACGTTTTCAATGTGTTATCCCTCGCCTTTCTCAGATAACACCAACTTGGTCAAGGTGTATTAAGTTCCCTAACAAAGGATTCAATTGTAGAGCAATCAGCTTAGCGAACAGTTTGGCATCGTTTAATAAGAATTTGGGCCCAAAGCTCTGGCACAAATCATCCTTTCCATCTTTTTGGAAAAAAAGATTTTTGCCTTGAGAAATGCCAGATCAAAGGGGGGAATATGGGGACAGAGTTTTAAAAATGTTAAGATGGGATGAGTGGCTTCCCCCCAATACCTTTGTAAAACTTGGCATTAGCGTCCCGGGGGCCCGGGCTTTGCCTATGGGAAGGGATGCCATAGCAGAGTTAGGTTCTATCTTGGTGAAGGGCTCCTCTAGAGATGCTACGGTCTCTGGAGGAAGGGATGTTTTCTGAAGGTATTCATGGAGGGAAGTGGGACATCTCGTCGAGTGGCCTCATGGAGTAGATGTTGTGAGGTTATAAAGGTTTCAATAGTATTCATGAAAGACAGAGAGAATATCCTCAGTCAGGTCATTTGCCCCTCTGAAGTTTTGACCTGGGGTATAAACAGAGAAGCTCTCTTTTCTCTCAAAGTTCAGGCCAGATATTTTGCAGGTTTATTGCTCCATTCGTAGGACACCTTCGCACATATCTGACGATAACACTTGTGTTTACGTTATATGAATGAGAGAATGTCATGCCGCAGTCGAGTCATGGCCCTGAGGTCCAAATCAGAGCCAGAAGCTTTATGAGAGGATTCAACTGAGCCGAGTTCTGTCAGCAGCAATTGGAGTTTGCAGGCCGATTCCCACTTTAATCGTACCCCGTGCCTTATAAGTATGCCCCGCAAGACGCACTACAGCGCCTCCCATTGAATCTGAGGAGTTGCGTTGTCCTCCTGGTGGTTGACCTGAAACTCTTGAATACTAGATTGAAGCTCTTTTAAACAAAAGGCATCTTGCAGGACAGTCTCAGTCAGTCTCCAAGCAAACGTGGGGGGCGCCGAAAGTGCGGCAAGTCAATGTCACTGTGTATCGGAGCGTAATCAGAGTGGAGCATGGCTTCTATCTTGCGGTCAACTGCGTTTGAGAGGAGAGTGTGCTGAAGAAAAATATAGTCAATGCGACTGGTGCATGTTAGAAAAGAAGTCTTTCTCCCCAGGGTACATCAACCACCATGCATCCGACAGCTGCATGCTGTGTTGTAGATGCTTGAGCTTGTTTACTATACGATGAGGAAAAGAGGAATGACCTGTTGAATTGTCAAGAGCAGGGTGGAGAGCTAAATTAAAATCACTGCATAGAACTAATTGAACCTGTGTGAAGCAGGTCAGGTCATCTAACTCTCTGTTAAAGGATATTTGGTTGGTGTTGGGTACAAAGAGGTTAGCTATGGTATGTGTCCCTGTATACTGCATTTCACAAAAACAGCCCTGGCATCATTATCCATGAAGACATCTGGTACCTGCAAAGGGAGGGATTTGTGAATCAGTTTAGCAACTCTGTTTTTTTGTGAGGAATGGCTTCCCAGACAGGGAAGTATCTGTTACATGGGGTCTGCGCGTGGGTCTGTAGTAGATAGGTCTCCTGGAGGCATATTATGTGAGATTTTTGTTTATGTAGTTGAAACTAAATTTGCAACCTCTTTTCGGGTATACTGAATCCCTTAACCTTAAAGGGGTTCTCTCGCTACAAAGATCATATCTCAAATGATGGGGGGCAGTACAAATAAACAAGTTTGCAATTGGTTTGCTTTACCTAAGTCACTTAGTATAGCAGATATAAGCTAATCTATGCATCTATAGCTATTTCAGCAGCAGCTGGATGGGACACGCCCCCTGTGCTCTGATTGGCTGCCTGTACTCTGTTCTTACACCCCTCTGCTCTGTGGGAAATTAAAGTGAAACTAAGTGCCTCAGCTTCTCTATGCTCCTATCTCAGCTCTATGTAAATGATCTGGGCAATTACTCGGTCTCTAGCAGTTAGATTCACTCTCCCCTCATATAACACAGCCTTGTACAGTCTGTTCTACCTCCCTTTTCGATAAAAAAGGGGTTGGGGGAGGGGGGGGCCCAAGTATTTTTTTCCCTCACATTTTTTTCCCGCAGTTCAGGCTTGTGTATAACTCTTACACCAATGAGGGTGTTCGGGTTTTACAGCAATGAGTTCGGGCTTAAAAGGGGAGTTTGTGGAGCCTGAATTTTGACGCCCCTGGAACATGCGAAGCATACAGAAGGCTGCAGAACTGTCATCTAAAGACATCCTTTTTCCCTCCAAACCCCCTTTTGCGAAAAACTGAATGATGATGCCCTCAGCTTTTTCAGTGGGGAAAGAGAAAGGATCTTGATTTTTTCGACGGGGCCCTCACAGAGCTTTTCCCGCCCCACACTCTATTGAGGTTTGATAGTTTTTTCCCGGATATGATTAAATACCCTTGGGTTGAGTTTTGGGGATTGGGTTCCAAGGTCCCAGCCCCGGTCTCAGCAGGCCGCAAAACCCTGATATGTTGCCCCAAAAATTGTGATTCCTAATCGTAAAATTTGAACCGCTTTTGTTTTTTGGCATTCAAGTTTGGGAAAAGAGCGAGCTTTGCAATTTTGGCGATTGGAGATTTGTAGAGTTTTTGCACCTTTCAAGCTTTTGGGAATTTTACCCTTTGTGGGCCGCTACGGTTTCCTGAACGGGCCCTTTAGTTTCTTAGGCCTTGTTTTCCCTGGAACCCCGACCTAGTTCCCTGCATATCATTTTTGGAGGGAGAGAAGTTTTTAAACAGGCCTGCTTTTGATTGAAATTTGCTGCCAGCACTTGGAGCGCATCCTCAGGTGGAGGCAGGGTTTGTTTACTCAGCCAGGGACGGGCGGACTTGGGGAAAAAACAGATCTTGGTTTCTTTGGAAGAAGACCTGATGGGGAAATTTGGGGTTTACCCCCCTTGTGGGGGATCAAAGGGTTAGACTTCCAACTGGTACGCTGGATGACTGGAATCCTTATGTCAACCGGTTGCCCCCGTGGGTCTCCCCTATGTGAGGGGGGTGGAAAGTCAGTCCACTCCAGGATCCTAGTGGTGGGTGCCGTGTTGAGGTTTTTTTTAGGACTTCCTTTGGGGGCCATTTAGTTTTTGGGGTTTTTTGGGGCCCCCAAATAGGGACCCTTGCTGAGGACCAGTGGCATGCTGAGCGTGGCTTTTATAATTGCCGGAAGGGGCCACATTAGTCCCATTATTTGAGGTTGGGTAAGAGGCTTGGGGCTTGACCCCAGTCGTGAAAGGGTATGGAGGGGTAGGGATTTTGTACTGCCTCATGGGCCCAGCCCTTTCACTTTTGGGGTTGGGGTTTTTCTGGGGGGTAAATGGAGGGATTCAAACCCCACCCTTTAAATTGTGCGGGGCAGTGGTGTTTAATCCTGGGGGGGCGGGGAACAATTTCCCCCCTCCTCAGGGAGGGGTTCAAGGGGTTTTTCAATGGCCCAATTTGCAGAGGAGTCCAATGGCATATTTTATTGATGTGCCATAAATGTCCGAGATGGGAATACCAGTATAAGCACTTCATGTATTTGCTAAATAGAATGTCTGTTTAAGGCAATACAGTAGTACCCACAGCACCACAGAGAGCAGGAGCTCTTCCTCCAAAGGGAAACCCCAAAAAACCCCTAAAGGTTTAAATAAACGCTCTCCCACCTTTTCCCTTTTGGGCATATTCGAGAATAGCATAACATCTCCAAAATCTATTAAATATTTTCCCTAACAACGCAAACCCTTGAACACCCAGTAAAGAAAAAAACAAAACAAAAAAAAAAGGAGTGTTGGAATGCCTAGGTGTTGTCGTGGTTCGAGGAAATAAAATTACCAGTAAACATTATTATCAATTTCCACCGCACCACCGAGATATCACACGGAAGAATATTTGGGAGGATGACAGACAGAAGAACCTTCCTACCAAAGGAAAGGTCAGATTCCACCAAAATATCCATTCTGTAGTGATAGAAAAAAATTGCTTGTAGAGGACCAGGTTGCTGCTCTACAGATTTGATAAACCCAGAAGGCAGCTACAGTCCATATTTAGTAAACCCAAAGCAACTAGGCAACTCAGTGGAATAATAAACCAACCAGTCAGATATCCTGCTTGAACCACCTGGAGACTGAATTTTTACAAGCTTTGTGACCTCGATAAGGTCCAAAAAAAACTGTATGAACAAATACACTTACTCTACTCCCTAGTCTGCTCTAGATACCCAACAACTGCTCTTCTAACATCCAGAATGTAAAAGTCCCTTTGGTTTTTTTTGGGGTATGGCCCCCTTTTAAAAAAAGGGAAAAAAGAAAAAAATCTTTTGTACCCTGCGGGAAAAAAAATTTTTTTTTTCCACTTTGGAAAAAAAGACCCCGGGCTGGTCAAAAAATTTTTAAAAATCCTGTAAGACCTTAGTATAAGTCACAAGATCTTCTAGCAGATGTAATCGCTACTAAGAAGGCTGTTTTGAGAGCGGGCCCTGATGGGAATTTCCTCCAGTGCCTCAAAGGGCGATTTCAACAATGCATTTATAGAGGTCCCATGGAGGAGATCTTATGAATTACACAGGCAAGAACATTTAAAGGGGAAAACCTGATTAATGGGGGGGGGAACCCTTTTTTCTGTGAACGGTTTTCTTTTAAAAACTTTCTTTTTTCAGGAAACCATTTTCCGTTTTGGGGAATGAAATCTTTTTAGGGAAAAGGGGAAAATATAAGGGGGGCCCTTTTTTATTTGGGGGGACCCGCGGGCCCGGGAAAAAAAAACGTCTTTCGAAAAAAGGAAAAAACCATAAAGAACATCCAGCCTTCGGGTTTTTTTTGCAAATATTGCCTGTTGATATGGGCGACTTTTGTACAGTAGTCTGAGAGGATTCTTTTAGGGTGGCCTGAAGGAAGGACTGCCCTGACGTTCCCTGTACTTGGAGGACTTAGTCTTGATATTTGGGTCCCAAAACATGCTCCTCAGCCAGTGAAACTGGTGTCCGTGGTCAAAATCATGGGAAAAATACGGGTTTTCCCGGGAAGACCTTTTTTTAAAAATTTTTCCCTTTTTTCTGTAAACCCCCCATTTTCCCGATGGCAAGGTATATTTTAAAAGGGTAAACCTGATGTCTAGCCTTGCCTCTGAATGGTCCTAAGCCTATATAAATGTTACACTGTAAAAAGGAGAATGGAATTGTGCTAAAGGGACCACTTGAATCAAGTGAACTCAATGGATATTTTTTATACTAAAAATTTCCCTTTTGCAGGGAAAGGGAATCGTGTTTCCCGTAGAATACCTACACATTTTCTCCCTGTGGTTTGTACCGGGAAAAAATTTTTTTTAGATTTTTCTAAAAAATCTTTTATCCCCGGGAAAAGACAGGGTCCAGGAATTAGCCTCTAAGGGGAAAAGGCGGGAGTTTTCTAACCCAAAAAAATCACCCAGGTAGTAAAAAATACCTGTTTTTTCTTTTATTACGCCCCCATCTTTTCAAAACACTTTGGTAAAGACTTTAGAAGCCAAGGAGATTCCAAATGGTAGGTGTTGGAGGCGAAGGACGCAAAATGAAAAATGAATTGCTACGTAAAAGTTTCTGATCCAAAGGATGGATGAGAACGTGGTAATAAGGGTACAATCATTGCCAGTAAAAAAAACCTTTTAAAAAGGGGGCGGGTGGCTTTCCCCAAAAATTTTCATCTTAAACTTTTGGCAAATTATAAATTTGTTTAGGTCGATGATTGTTCTGAACGACCTATCTGGCTTCCCTATTAGAAAGGGCATGGAATAAAACCCCAGGCATTCTTCCCAAGGAGAGTGAGACTAATCTCTAATCCTAGCGAAAACTGCTTTTAAAAAGGATTTACTGAGATCGACCAATTTCCACCCAAAATTTTCAGTCCCCGTGTTTTGTTGGTGGGGAAAACCTTTTTTTTGATTTTGAACCACCTTTTTGTAAGAGGTCATCCAACATAAAGGGGCCCAAAAAGTTTTTCCCTTTTACAGGGCACCCGAACACCGACCCAATTATTAGAGATCATGTCCCCCCGACCAGGACAAGGCCCCTAGCGTTCAACTAGCAAGTTGGAAAGTGCGGGCCCCCTTGCCTATAATTTTTTAAAACATACAAATAAAAATTTTTAAACTTTTAATGGGGAAGGGGAACTTGGGTGGAGCCCCTTGGGGCTTTTTTTAAATATGCTTTTTAGCCCGGTCAAGCCAGACTAGTAGATAGCAGGCTACTCATGCGGTTATGAGATTAGACTTGAAGCAGGCTGAGGCTGCCTCACAGGTGTTTTTTTTTAAAAAAAACTTTTGGGTTTCAATCCCAGAGGGGTTCCCCAAAAACCCCCGCAACTTTAAAAAAGGGTTTCCCCGAAACACACTTGATATAGGAATGTCTAGTTGGGGGCTCTATCGCATGGTCTTCAAAAGGGGATTTTTCCCTTTTTGGGCTTGGGGAAAGAAAAAGTTTTCCCGGGTTTTTTATTCCTTTCCAAAATCCCCGAATTTTTAAAGAATGAAAAACACTTCGTTTTAGACTATCCCCACGAAAACCTTAAGTTCCCCCGAACTGATCTCTCTTTCCCTTTGGAAACTTCCCAAAATTTTAGGGTTTTCTTATGAACACTTAAAAGATGGTTAAGTAATTAACACAATAGAGGATAATGTTTTATTACAAAGGGGGAACCCGGGTAACTTGGGGCCTGAGCAGGAAATTGGCAATGCGGTTTAAAAACAGAAAAATTCAAGGTTATGAACAATTTTGGGGGGGAAAAAACCATTCCAAGATTACTTATTAAAAAGGGAAAACCCTGGGAAAAAGTGGGCAAGGGAAATAGAAAATTTTGGGTTTTTCATTTTTGATAAAAGAAAGCTTCGGGGGGGATAAAAAAATATGTATTAAATATATTAATGGCAAATTTGAGAGATCTTTTCCAAGTTCTTATTTTTACCCCCGGGCTTTAAAAACGAGAACAAGGGGGGATCTTTCTACATCTAGAGAAAAAGAAAGGGTTTTTTTCATAAACAAAGAAAGGAATCTTACTGCCAGAGAAATCGTCATGGCCAAATTTCCCCACCAATTCAAAAAGGGCTGGAAAGCAAATTTTTGAAGTATATAAAAAGTTATATGACTAGGATTCGGGGAAGGGGCGTTTTATCCGGGATTTATCTGATTTCCATTTTTGGGGTCCCGGGAAGGGTTTTTTTTTCCCTATAATGAGGACAATAGGCTTCTACCGCATGGGGGTCGGGCTTTTTCCCGCCTTAACAAGCTAAGTAAAATATGTAAAGTCTTTTAAGGGAGAGAACAATAGGCGTCCTGCGCCATCTTTGTCTGAAGAGGAGGAATCAGACCCCATACTAAGCTCGGAAATAATGCCCTCTTACTCTGAACTGGAGTCTGATCCAAAGTTCTGAGAGGAAGGGCCCAGATATTACGGGTACCTCTTAACCTATTTAAGAGAATTACGGTTCTCCTCTTCAATTATTGCATGCATGTATGAAGCTACTAATCGAATGTTAGTCCTCAGAAATTATTTTTACCCATGTTGCACTCTTGTGGTGTGCTTTCTTATGACTTTTGGGTACATCATCTTCCTACGGCACAACCATAAGTTTATACAAAAAAAAAAACAAATATGAATTTTTTTTTTACCTGACTTTAGATTTTTTTGATTTTTATGAAGTACAACTTTAGTTAATTACAAATTAAAAGTTTTGAATTTACTTTATCAGTTAATTTTTTACAGACTTCTACAGTTTTGAAAAAGCGTGAATTTTGGCCTGGTACGACCTTAAATTTTTTATCCTATCTCGGGCTAGAATTAAGACAAAGAGGTGGGAGATGTATCATTTTTCTCAGAATGGTATCGGCTTCCTTTGATATGTCACAAGACTATGTTTCTTTATATTTTGTTTTGGAGAAATCAAATTCAAAATTGTGATGCGCAATTGTGAAAAAACTTATGTTTTAAAATTGTGAAAAAATGCATGTGCGTTATTTGTGTTCTTGGTTGTATTTGTACAGGGATTCAATTTGGGACAAACTTTTCTATTTTTTTTAAGCTTTGAATCGTCTGATTTTGTTTGTGTGAGTTTCTTCCTTTTTTCTTTTCAAATTACAACTTATTGAATTCAACATCTATATGCAACAATAAAGAAACACAAAAACCAAATCCTGTAAGAGCCAGAATAAATACATCTTAATCATCATAACACAACTTGCTCGGCATTTTCAACCTGAATTCACTGAACAAACCACAAGAAAAAAGGTGCTCATATTCTCAAGTGTGATTTTCTAAATAGTCTCATCCTAATTATATGAATTATATGTTAAAAACAAGATTAAAAGAACCAATATTTAACACCTATTTACACATGTACCAATTTTTATTATATCACTAAACATGTCACTTATGAAGTGTTTAAGAAGAATAGTACAGTAGTTAAATCCTCATTCTATAAAATATGAACTACTCAAACAATTAATAGTACGTTTTTAAACTGGCCTTTTATCATCAATTTGTCCCTTCTAGTGGGTGAAATGTAATCTTGTCCATAAGCAGCTACTAGCAATGGCCATTTCCTTTTGTGTCAAAGAGTATGTACGGCCTGTCACGGTGTTCGGCTCCACCTGAGTTAAAGGGGTTGTCTCACTACAAAGATCATAGTTGAAAATATAGGGACCAAAAATCTAAGGATGTACGCCCTTGGTTACCCTTAGCAATGTGCTATGGTTTTAGAGAATGGGCTGGATTACTTGTGCTTAGCAACGGAGTTTGTTTACTGGTCGGGGAAGCATTCTGTCTCGCCCAGGTCTCAGATGAGAACGCGCATGCAAATGAAAGGCAGTGAAGAGGTCCTAGGAATGCACAGGAATCTGTGTATTGGCAGAGGGACCCAAGGAGGAGAGGCAGTGAAGAGGATGGACAGGAATGTGTGTATTGGCAGCCACAGGGATGTGTGTATTATCAACAACAGGCATCCGTGGGGGGTGTTGTGAGCTACATGCACAGAGGAGAGAAAGAGAGAGGGAGTTCACGGACTGCAAGCAGAGGTGCTGCGGGGGATGGTGCAAGTCACTGACTGTGCAGTCAGTGATCTCTCTCTCTCTCTCCTCTGTGCATGTAGCTGCCAACACCCCCCACCACTCCCCACAATGCCTGTGGTTGATAATTCACACATCCCTGCCCGTCCTCTTCACTGCCTCTCCTCCCTGGGTCCCCCTGCCAATACCCCCATGCCTGCCCGTCCTCTTCACTGCCTCTCCTCAGTGGGTCCCCCTGTCAAAACACCCTCCCCCCCCCCCCCCTTGCAGGTCCTATTTACTGCCTCTCCTCTGTGTCACTGCCAATACACACATCCCTGTGGATTCCCAGGACCTCTTCACTGCCTTTCATTTGCATGCGCGTTCTCGTTTGCGACCTGGGCGAGAGAATGCTTCCCCGACCAGTAAACAAACTCTGTTGCTAAGCACAAGTAATCCAGCCCGTTCTCTAAAACCATAGCACTTTGCTAATGGTAACCAAGGGTGTACATCCTTAGATTTTTGGTCCCTACATTTTTAACTATGATCTTCGTAGCGAGACAACCCCTTTAATATCTGATTTTTGTTAACTTTTAAAATGTCTGGTTTTCTTGGATACACAAAGGATCGTGCTGGACCAGAAGGATGCAAAAAAGTCAATTCTACTTCTTCATTTTCACAATCTTTGGACAGTACAGTAGACAGCCACCAGCACCAAACACACTCACCAATATTGTAGCACACAGATTCCCTTGATGTCTGTGTATAGACTACTGTTTGTTCAAGAGTGAACGTCAGGACATGAAAGCTCTGAAGCTGTGTCTTAGGGACTGTTTACATGGCACAGGACGAATACCAGTTGGTTTATCCGAACGATATTTGTCCGGTTTTCGTGCCATGCACACAGCCGCAGGGGGATGGCTTTTCTCCACGATTAGCGGAGAAAAGCCCTTCCCATAGACATGTTCATATTCCTTCCGAAAACCGGACAGGAGAATGAATATGTTGAATGTTTTTCGGACCGCCAGCGGTCTGAAAATCCAACAGGCGGAAAACCCGTGCAGTGGGGACCGCTGCATGGGTATTCCGTAGCGGTCCATTCAAAAGTTTGCGGCTGGTCTTTCAGACTGTTTTCAAAACCGAAAGCCGTCAAAAAACCGGCCGCAAACCCGTGACGTGGGGACATGGTCTTGGGGTATGTTCATATGGCACCTTGTGTCCATGTGAACATCCTCTTTTGTGATGCGTGTCTGGGTCCTTCTGAACAGACCCAGACACGCATCTAACAATTAGCAGTGTGTTTAACACTGCCCGCAATGCGAGATACGCATTGGCGTTCACATGAGCGATCTCCGATGCGTATTTGCATCGCCTTCTGACCGATGTGTCTTTCCGATGCACTCCAAGCATTGACATGTTATTTTTTGGAGCGCATCCGAAAGACGCATCGGACAGACGCGATACAAGCACGCATCAGCGATCGCTCAAATGAACGCCGCTGCGTGTTTGTCATTGCCGGCAGTGTTAAACACACTGCTAATTGTTAGATGCGTCTCTGGATTCGTTCAGATGGGCCCAGACATGCATCACAAAAGCGAATGTTCACACGGACACAAGACGCCATGACGCCAATACTTCATTACTGCGGTGGGCAGATACTTCACATGATTGACAGAGCTGCTGGCCTGTCATCTGCTCTGCATTAACTCTCTACCTCTGTTTATTCTCAGGGTGAGCCCAAACAAAGCTTTCTACTCTGTCCTCTCCTGCTTCTAAGCTGTAACATAATAAAATACAGTAATATCTAAAAATCATGAATTACTTGGTAAATATATAACCCACACTTTTAGACCACAAGCTGAACACATCTGAAATCAAGATTTTCAAATTGACACTGAAAGAGTAATTTTTTTTTTTTTTTAAATATGATCCCAACTTGAATTTTGGTACAGATGTGGCTAGGAGCATAGAAGGCACATGTGCATTTTTGGACATTTTTTAATTAAAGTTTTTTTTTCAGAGATGCATTTTAAAATTTTGCGTTCGCATGGGTAAAATATTAAAGATACTTTTGTGCCATATCTCGTGAAAGCATGTACAGTTCTGAGTAGAATGGTGTTTATTTTGTTTCTCTATCTTTTTTCTAGCCCAAGATATGAGGAGAAATGTAAAGGCAGGCAACACCGAAATTCATTCTTTTTCTGAACTTTGGAAAACAATGGAAAAAAAAAAAAATCTAGAATTTTTGTCTCTTCACATTTTGTATTCTCTGACACACTACTATCAAATAGCAAAATCTCAAAAAATCATTGGTTCACTTGACATGGAATGACCCCTGTAGGGATCTATCTACCACCAGCAGCAACCCTCAAGGTAAGAGCTTGGGGTGCGGTGGGGTACTTGAGGTATCTCGCATCTGTTGCCATCACCAGCAGCAATCATGGTGTTGTATGCAGCAGTCAGGAGCAGCAACTCAAAATCTCTAGTGAGGAATGGCAAAACTTGTAATTGTCATCGGGAGTCACACTGCCCCACTTTGTAATTTCACATAGCCACTCATAGGGAGGTAACTAGTGGGAGAAACTTCTGTCGGCCATACAGTACTGCTTTCCTGGATTCTACCTACATCCCACCCCCCCCCCACACCCCCGCTACAGCTACACAGCTGATGATATGTGTAGCAGGATGTGAACAAAACAGGAGTACATGACCCCCAATTGAGGTCCAGTACACCTCCCTTCCCCCCCCAAGCAAGTGCCATACTCTCTGGAACCACAACAGTTGAACAAGCGGAATAAGAGGTCTCTTGGTAATGTGTGTAGCCTCACCTGCCCGGCCAGTGGGAACCACGGCAATACCTTCGGCACCAACCATGCTCATATCAGGCCTTCTTCCATGAGACAGGAAACCACACTAAGGTATGGGTGGAAGAGAGTCTTATCCTCAAGTTTCCTTCCTGTCCCTGGAGACGGTGCTCCTCTCTTGGTGGTGCTATCACGGTGCAGGGTAACAAGGTTTATGTCATTTTGCTTTCCCAAAAAATTGGAATAAAAAGTTAATACAAAGTTGCAAAACAATACCAACAAAAACTACACTTCAGTCTGCAATAAACGACCCCTCACCAACGTCCATATATTAAATGAAAAAAAAAGTTATTGCTGCAGAAAACAGTTCTGCAGCGCAAATTTAAAACTAGAAAAAATTTTCTTAATAAAACATAACGAACTCTCTGCAGATTGATACACTTCAGGTTATAATTTTTAGTAGTACAGGATAGTGTTGAGCGATTGCGTTGGCCATCGACATCGGTCGATGGTCGACCATCATCGACCAGATAGTCGATAGTGAGCAGTCGATAATGAGCGATGACCATTAAAGTCTATGGGAGAGCAACAACACCTTCATTCTTACACCCAAACAGGGCTGGAGAAGCTGGAATTAACATCCACAACAGTCAAATGGATACATGCTACATCTTAGGCAACACACTTAGGTTATAAAAGCCACAGAAAAAAAAAAAACACACAACATTCACTATCCCTGTCTTGTACCACAGCATGACCCTTAAACCTGCATCACCCACAAATTAAAAAGTGCCAGAAGGCAGTATGATTTGAACCATCATCTTACTTGAACTGGACATTGAATATCCCTGTCCTGGAATGCAGCATGAGCCCCAAACCTGCATGACCCCCAGATTTAAAAGTGCCGGAAAAAGGAGTCTTTCAACCACCATTTTAGTTGAACTGGACATTGACTATACCTGTCCTGGGCCACAGCATGAGCCCCAAACCTGCATGACCCCCACATTTAAAAAGTGCCGGAAAAAGGAGACTTTCAACCACCATTTTAGTTTCACTGGACATATACTGTCCCTGTCCTGGGTAGCGCTTGCCCCTCCGTATGAGTGCGGACCAATTGAGCTTCACTTGGAAATACTGGTGGTTAACGCTCCTGTTGCACCCAGGTGCCCTTTTTCTTAGCATTCTTTTTCTCATTTTACTCAACGTGCTGGAGGAAATTGTCTCTGTACTTTGTTCTCTGTCCATGCTCCATACTCCATGTCCTCTGAATAACCTACATCTGGTCAAGTTTTCCTGTACCTCCTTTGTACAATTCAGAGGAAATTTTTTACCAGCTATTTTGTACATGCAAGTTTTTTAGTAGTTTTATTCTAGAAAACACATTTTTAAAATAGGATGGAATCCCACCATGTCTTTGTTTCTCTTTTTTTAATTGTATTAAATGGTTTGTATCTATACAGTGAGTGATAGCTATGTTAAAGATCTTGCAAAAACAAGTCATTTTGCAATATGTGTCCATTAACAGTGTCCTACCTATTCCTGTTTCTGACAGCACCATCACCCTTGAGCCACTCTTGACAATTGTGAAGAACAAATGTCTGTTAGAAACAACATTTTTTTATAATAGGACCTGTAGTATTGCTGCATTTCAAAGCAGCATGACCCAAAAGATTATAAAAATGACTTCTCAGCCACTGTTAAAAATTGTGAGGGAGAAATGCCACTTAGAAGCCACATTTCTGTTACAAAGGACCATGATTATTGCTGTATCTCACAGCAACATGACCTCAAAACCATTGACAATGCGAAAACTTCTTAAGATAAAGTGAGTAAATGGAATACGGTGTTGTCATGAAACCTTGCTGTCTTTTACAGTCTCCTCACAGCAAAACCAGCAAAATTAACTGTTGGGAAAAGAGAATAAAAATTGCAGTAAGAAATGATCATTTTAAAAAACATTTTTCAAGAGTACCATTTCTGTTTGAAGAGGAATGTGAAGTAGACCGGCAACTAATCGGTGACCTCGGCAATTGGGGCCACAACATCATCAGAGATCCATGCCTGATTCATCTTGATGAAAGTCAAACGATCCACATTATCTGTGGAAGCCGGATGCGTTTGTCTGTAATGACTCCTCCAGCTGTGCTGAAGGTCCGCTCAGATATGACGCTGGCTACTGGGCAGGACAACACCTCTATGGCGTGACGAGCCAGCTCGGGCCATTCGTCCATTTTGGATACCCAGAAGTCTATTGGGTCCGGAACACATACAAAAACATCGGTGTTGAGACGCAGATAGTCGTGCACCATGATCTTAAGCTGATCTCTGTGTGTTGGATGTGTGCCCTGCATTGCATGCGTTGGTGAGGTGGAAAACAAAGATTGCCAGAGGTCACCCATTAGGCTTCTGCCACCTTGCCTGCTGCTGCCGCTACACCTACTTGGAACTCTACTGCTGTCACGTCGCTGATGTTGTTCCACCGTGACATTTGGGGAACGTGAAGCAGACGCAACAGATGTCTCCAGTTGATCAATCAGCAAGGTCTCCATTTCCTGGATTTTACTCTCTTTTTGGGTGGGTGTATGGAATGTGCTTAGTTTTGTTTTGTACCAGGGATCAAGGAGGGTGGCCACCCAGTAACTGTTGTTCATTTTGATGGCCTTAATGTGAGGATCATGTTGGAGGAAATGGAGCATCCAAGCACTCATGTGAGAGATGGAGCCATTCCCAAGCCTCTGGGTCGAGGGGCACTAGCAAACTGATCTTCCTCATCTTCTCCTCCGCCTCAAATTCGCACCAACCTCTTTCCAAGGCAGGGACGTCGGTAACATCGGTGTCTAGGAATACCTCCTCCTCCGCTGCCTCCGGCACAGCTTCAACACAGCCCTGACTTGCCTGAGATGATGCACCCTGAGAGCTGATGCGCCACCTTGCACTAGCTCTGGCCCCGAACCACTGCCTAATGAAGACCGATGAAATTGTGAAACTGTCGGGCCTTGTGGATTTGACGGAGAGAAAGGCTCCGTGTCCGCATCTGTGTCCGTCTCCTCCTCCGTCGCTGGCGGGACTGTTGTTTCAGAGTGTCCAACGATCGTTCCAGGAACTAAGATCACCACAATGCTCATGCTGACAAGGGCGTTGTCCGCACTGACCATTTTGGTGGCTTTTCAAAACTGGCAAGGATGGTGCAGAGCTCTTTCACCTGCCTCCACTCTTGGTGGCTCAACACCCCGAGGTCCGCACCGCTGCTTGTCAGGCCATGTGTCACTTCGTACTGCGTAATGGCATTGCGCTGCTGCCACAATCGCTGGAGCATGTGGAGGGTGGAATTCCAGCGTGTTGCCACGTCAACAATGAGACGGTTGACGGGGAGGCCGAGCTGACGCTGCAACGCAGCCAGGCGGGACGAAGCAGGGTGCGAACGGCGGAAGTGCGAACTTAGACTTCGAGCCTTCCTCAGCAGGCAGTCCAGACCCGGGTAGCTCTTTAGAAATTTCTGGACGACAAGGTTCATGACATGTGCCAGGCAAGGTGGTGTGCTCCAGCCTACCGATCTTAAGGGCGGCCAGCAGATTTCGCCCGTTATCGCACACCACCTTGCCTGGCACAAGGTTCTTGGCACCCAGCCAGCACTCGGTCTCGTTGCGGAGAGCCGTCCACAGCTCCTGACCTGTGTGTGGATGGTCTCCCAGACAGATTAATTTCAACACGGCCTGGTTTCTCTGGGCACGTGATGCTCCCAGAGGACCTTGGGGGAAAGAACCCTGCACCATCCCTGCGGTTTTGAAGAGCATGCGCAGAGCCTGAGAGCCACCGTCACCACCAGAGACATCCACCCAGCGAGCTGTCACAGAGATATAGCGGCCTTTGCCGTGCTTACTAGTCCATGTGTCGGTGGTCAGATGGACTTTTCCGGACACAGATGCAGACAACGCGCTTGAAATTTTAGATGAAACGTGGCTGGCCAGGGCAGGGTTGGCTTTTCTGGCAAAGAAATGCCTGCTCGGCATCTGGTATTGGGGCAGGCAAGGGCCATGACGTGGCGGAACCCATCTGTGTCCACCAGACGGAAAGGCAACATTTCCAAGGCCAAAAGCCTGGCAATGCCGACATTCAGGCTTTTGGCTTTGGGATGGTTTGGGTTAAAGTGTTTCTTCTGCTCCCAAAACCTGGAAGACAGAAGGCTGGCTGCTAGACTGGCCGCTGTACGGCGTGCAGGTCGTCAAACTGGCGGAAGGAGAAGGGGTAGGATGGGTCTCTGGTGGTGCTGGTGGTACTCGGGCGACGGTGGAGGCTGAAGCGGAGGCTGATCCCTGATCATGACTCTGAGAGACATGGGCAGCTGAGGAACGCTTGGTGGTGGCGGAGGAGGAGGAGGAGGCGGAGACAGAGGGTGTGACTGTGGTTGGAGGCCCGGCGTCGGTCTGGCCTTTTTTGGCCAAGTGTTGCCTCCATTTCAACTCATGCATTCGCTGCATGTGACTAGACATGTTGGTGGTGGTTAACCACCTAAGGTTCTTGCCTCTACTTATGCGTTTACGGCAAAGGCGGCATATGACATCGCTGGGTGAATCAGAGGCTTGCTCAAAGAAGGCCCAGGCTTGAGAGGTCCTGGACCTTTTTGACGGCGATAAGCAAGGAGCGGGGTTTGCGCTGACCGTGGCTGGTGGAATCATATCAGCAGACTTCTGCGACCGCCCTCTCCCTTTTTGAGGCGGGACCCGTACTGACACTACCCCATCGTCTTCCTCCTCATCCAGTGATGAAGCGCTCGCAAGCAAATTCTGCTGAAAAGACCATGTTGGATCCGCAATGTCGTCATCATCATCAACACAGGTGACTTCGTCGTCCTGACATTCTGCATCCAGGAGCTGCGGGCTACAAGCAAGAGGGACTGCAAGGCGTTGCAGGATTTTTGCCGATTGACCGGCTTCCTTCTCCTCCTCTGATGGCATCAGTAACTGGGCACAGAGCAGAGAAAATCATCCTCTTTGGCCTCTTGATCTTTTAACATGCCTTCTGACCCCAATCGCATTTTGTCATCAAAGAGGTCTTCAGAAAATGGATTATCCACAGTGGTGGGGGTACACGAGTTGACATTTGGGCTGCTTCATGTTGGATGGATGCTGGCGATGCTGATGACGACATTTGTGGCCGTGACTGGGAGGACGAGGAGGTAAGACTGCTGGATGCAGGTTGCATTAACCACTGAAGGACAGATTGGCGACGCTGTTCGTTACTGAGATTCACAGGGCCCTGACCCAGCGATGACAGGCCTGACGGTCCTGCAACTGATGATCCGCTGGCATGCGTGTTGTCGCCAGCACTGGAAGGAGCACCTTCTCTCGTACCTCTACCTCCATGTCCTACCCCCCTCATTGCTCGCCAAAGTGAAAAAACACGTATCTGAAATGTATTCGGATAATAAAAGGTATTTTTTGGCACCTATCAATTCACCTGTGGTGACTACAAAATTGCAGTATTCACATTTAAGTGCAAGGTGCCTCAATGAACAAAGCTGTAGTGCGCCAAAGTCAAAAAACACGTTTCTGTAATGTATTCGGATAATAAAAAGTATATTTTTTGGCACCTATCAATTTGCATCTCATTGTGGGTAACTACACAGATTGGCTGGATTCAAATTTAAACTGCAAGGTGGCTACTATCAAAAAATTGGACTGGGGCACAAAATGGCATATAAAACACGTATCTGTAAATGTATTCGGATAATAAAAGGTATTTTTTGGCACCTATCATGTTCACCTGTGGTCGACTACAAAATTGCTGTAGTCAAATTGTAACTGCATAAGTAGATTCAACAAAGCTGGCCTGCGCCAAAGTGAAAAAAACACGTATCTGAAATGTATTCGGATAATAAAAGGTATTTTTTGGCACCTATCAATTCACCTGTGGTGACTACAAAATTGCAGTATTCACATTTAAGTGCAAGGTGCCTCAATGAACAAAGCTGTAGTGCGCCAAAGTCAAAAAACACGTATCTGAAATTTATTCGGATATTACAAGGTATTTTTGGCACCTATCAACCTGTGCTGACTTGCTGGATTCTAATTTAAGTACAAGGTGGATAAATCAACAAAGGTGGAATGGGCAAAATTGAAAATGAACACCTATCTGAAATGTATACTGATAATAAAAGTGGAGTTTTGCACCTAACAAAGAGACCTGCAGTTACTAGAAAAGATGTGTATCCTATAAGTTCAGGTTGCCCAATATCCAGGAAATATTTCAATAGAAACCTGTTAATAATAAAGCTATTACAATGTCTACACTAAGTCATGGTGAACTTTATCCAGTATTCTTTATAGAGCTTGTCTGTGTTCGCCCGCGGGGGCCCCCCCTCCGCTCCCCCCCGTGACTTTACAGCGGTAGATGCTCCTTTAAAATTCTCTACCTAAACTATATAAAATCTTCCAATCTCTATCTAACTAAATTGTAAGGATCACAGCTAATAGTAGAGGTGTCTCTGTGAAGAAATTATTATATTTTCGACTGAGCTGTTTGGACACAAGCAGAGCGCACGTCCTTCTGCTCTGAGACGCTGAGAGAGACACTGAGGCTGAACAGGAAACGCTGTTCTATGTAAAACGAGGTCATGTGTTTTTTTCCCGCAATCGCAACCATACACATCCCAGTCATGACGTCGCACACACACCTCACCCTGCTCTATTCTGTAATCTGATTTGCTGGCCGCCAAAATTACAGTAAGCGCCGAAAACGGCGCGATCTTAATAGATGATGCACAGATTTTAACCTAAATCATCGCATGATCTAAAAAATCCGATCACCATAAAAACTGTGCCGATTTCAACTTTGTCGATAATAATCGCTCAACACTAGTACAGGACATTTATACCCAACAGTGAACTCCATAAAAACTAATTCCCTGCAAAAATGGCACAATTACTTTTTTTCATGTTCCACCCCATGTTCCTAGTCTATTATAAGGAACGGTCAATGGCAATATTAAAAGTTACATTTTGTCCCACAAAAAAGGCCTCATACAACTATGTAGACAACAAAGTAAAAAAGTTAAAGCTCTTAAGAAGGCAGGCAGGAAAGAACGAAAACCAAAAATTCAAAAGTGGCTGCAACCTAAAGAGGTTACGGTATTTTTCGGACTATGACACACTTTACCACCCAAATTTGAGAGGAAAATGGGGGTGCATCTTATAGTATGAATGTAGCATCTCAGGCAGGAGGCTGGAGACAGACTATGATGCGGGAAGCTGGCGGAGCTCCACATGAAGGGGACACCCTGCCACCGGCTTCCCACAGCATCACCCCACTGCAGCCTCTACCTGTCTGAGGTACTACATTCTAGTTGTACGTGGCGGCTGTTCATTACAGCTGGCAGCCGTTGCCAACAGCAAGGAATGGATTCCTGCTGTTAACACACTGCGGCGTCTAACTGAATGAGGAACAGTGCTGTGTTCCTCCCTCTGATGACCTCCCTCCCATAGCATAATTGCAGAGGGGGGGGGGGGGGGCGCGGGAGGGCACAGTTTCCATGGCAGCCAGAAGCCAAATGCAGGCTTCCACAGCTGCCCTGTATGTACACTTATTACACCTTGTCATAGGCAGTAACGATTCATTACTAACAAATGAAAATCCTGTATGTTAGTCTAATAGTGCTGCTATATATAGGACAAAACAAATATTAAAATAGTTTAAAACCTTCCCCTTTTACCACTTTATAAAATAAATAAATAAAAAGTTACACATAACCGGGTTCGTAAAAGCAGGGCTGTGGAGTCTGAGCCCATTTTGCAGGAATCGGAATCGTCCTAAAATGGACCTACTCAGATTTCCATAAAATATAATAAATTAGTACAGTTAGTTTAATGCAGTGCCCAGAACAATGCCCACAGCAAGATGAATTGAGTCTTGCCAGTGCTACTGCTCCCATATCTTCAGCCATCAGATGAGAAGTTGAATTCTGAAAAGTATTTGGATGACATGGAGCAGTCAGTGTTGCCGCAAGGGGAAAAGATTCCACTCCCATAGCAAACAGATTAAGCAGATTTCAGCAACATTTTCCACTTGACTTCAATGAAGTAGAAGAGTTCAACCGTTCATCAGAACTGACTACATGAGGCAATTCCTTTATACCCTAACATTGTTAGAGATGTTGCCCATGTGTTCACCTTTTTGCCACCAACCCAAGAAAATGTAGAGAGGCCATTCTCTAGCCTGGAAATAATGCAATCAGATTTGAATGAAGATCTATGAATGAAGATCTGATGGAAGCGATATGATTTCTCAGAACAGATTCATAGACTCCACAAATCTTATTCAGTACGTTTTTGTCGAAAACTTTTTCTCCCACTTACTGCAGCTTTTTTAATATTTACAATTTAAAAAAAAAAATGTGTGTTCTAAAGTTGTATCCAATAAATATATTTTCACAAACAAGTAAAAGGGAACAATGTTTTCAACATGAGACTACCATCATTTTATAGACAGTCTTGGCTCATACATAAGTTTGACCTGCAACTACAAAGCAAATGCTTAGTTCTGAAGATTCTTGTCATGTAACTGCATTGTTACTGTTCTGCTCCTGGTGGTGGGACAATCTTTTCCTTCTTTTATTCTACAAATTACAACCTGTTCTCACACTCGTTATTCGCTTAATGCTATTAGGCTGAATCCCAAGCAAAAGATCACTGGTTCGACCAGCCATGAAGATTTCCTAAGAAAAGAGAAGCCGCATCATCCAGCTCATCGATAGTGGTCTCTCGGTCACAAAAATTGCCAAACTGCATCATGTGCAGCCATGACAGCTGGAAGAATATGAAATGAAGTCCATTCATCCATTTAAAAGCCAAGAGGTGGACGTAAAGGCAAAATATCAGTCAACAAGTCGGCTCATCACAAGGTCTATCAGTTCTTACTCGGCAGTGGAGGTGGCTCATTTGTTTCCTAAGAGTGAGATACCAGGTTTCCATGCAAGCACCATGCAACACAGGTCTGGGATGATGGCTCGAAAATAGGTGAAGAAGCCTCGACTTCAATCTCGTCATAAGAAGCATTGGCATGAGTTTGCAAAAAAGTATGAAAAATGGAAGATTGGAAACAGGTGATTTGGAGCGATGAGATGAAGTCAATTGTTTTCTCATGACACATTGTGCTTTAAGATAGTAAGAAACTTTGATCCGAAAAGTCCTTGTTTATTTGTGAAAAATATCAAAGAATCGTGAAAAATTTAAAAAAAAAAAAAAATGTACCATTTTCAAACTTCAAAAATTTATGTGTGTAAGACAGATAGTTATTCCACTCAAAATAGCTTATAACTAGAATCAACCATATGTCTACTGTAGGTTTGCATCTTTTTTCTAAATGTCTTTTTTTTTTTTATTTACGTCATTAGGGGGCTTAGAAATTTAGTAGTAATTTTCTAATTTAAGAAAATTTGCAATATACATTTTTTAGGGACCAGTCCAGTTCTAACGTGATTTTGATTAGCCTGTATGTTAGCTACACCCATAAATGACTTCATCTAAGAAACTACACCCCTTAAAGTATTCAAAACAGCATTTAGGAAGTGATTAACCCATTAGGTGTTTCACAGGAATTAAAGCAAAGTGGAGACTAAATTTAAAAATTTTAGTTTTTTGCAGATTTTCAATGTTTATCCATTATTAACTAGAACACGGTACATGTGATCAGGGCAATACAACTTAATCTTGATTCCCCAGATTCTGCCGTTTTCTGAGATTTCCCATATGTGGGCCTAGGCGCGATTTGGCTCAATCACAAGCCCCAGAGTAGGAGGAGCACCTACTGGCTCTGGGGTCTCATTTTTCATTACGATTTATTTAGGGGCCATTCAGTTTGCAGACGCCCTAAGGTGCTAAAATTTAATAAACACCCCTAAAATGACCCCATATTGGAAACTACACCCCTTAAGGAATATATCCAGGGGTGCAGCGAGTATATTGACCCCACAGGTGTTTCACAATTTTTTTTAGTGTTAGGCTAGGTTCACACGGTGTATTTGCAGGCCGTAATCACGCCCCGCAATTACGCCGTGTGGCCGGGAGCGGGGGAGGGAGTGGGGGGCCGGCACCTCGCCGGCCCCTAGACTTGCATTACCAGCGGCGGGATAAAACGCCGCTGGTAAAATTTCACATGTCACTTGTCTCCCCCCTCGGCGTATTCGCCGAGCAGGGAGAGGAGACGTAATCCATAGTTCTCTATGAGAACTGTGGATACTGTAATGACGGACGTTTTTTAGCCCATAATTTGCGCACTCCGGCCCCGTAATTACGAAAATGAAATACGTCCAGTTTTTTAAACCGTGGTGAACAACGCCTTAACTGTGAAAATTAAAAAAAAAAAAAAAAAATTTCCAACAAACTGCAATTTTAGCTGAAAATGTTTCATTGTTTACAAGGTATCACAGAAACAAAGCCCCCCAAATTTTGTTACACAATTTCTTACAAGTTCAGCAATACCCTACATGTGGGTGTAAATTGCTGTTTAGGCGCATGGCAGGGCGCGTACAAGGGAGGGAGCGCTATTTGGCTTTTGGAATGCAGATTTTGGTAGGTGCCAGGTCCCATTTACAAAGTCCCCTAAGTACCAGGACAAGTGAAAGCATCCAGAAGTCGCCCCATTTTGGATTCAACACCCCTCATGGATCTCATCTTGGGGTATATTGTGCATTTTGGACGCACTGGTGTTCCATAGTTTTTTTTTAGCATTGGGCCATGAAAATGGGGGAAAAAAAAACACAATTCGTCATTGTTTTTTTGGGGCTTCAATTTTACAGCGTTCACCGGCGTTAAAAAATTACATCATAACTTTACTATGGGGGTCGGTACAATTACACTGATAAAATTTTATATAGCTTTTATTTTTATTACTTTACACAATAGAAATGTGTTTAAAAAAAACTTACTGCTGTGTATTGGTTTCTATGACAACTGTCTGTCACATGTGTGTATCATGGCGCGGCCGGGCATGGTCCTTCTCAGACAGCCCGGGAAAAGAAATTTCAAACCCTTTCCCGGGCTTTGTTAGCACACAGTAGACGCAAGATTGCTCCTCCTGCCCCCTTAGTTATTCTGACCTTATCAGTCACGATTATTAAGGATTAACACCCCCAAACCTTTCGGTATCTCATCGGGGCCCCGTGCTGGGGGTTGTCAGCTGAAATTTACGCGCAAAATCCAAAACGTGCTAACTTGCTTTGGTTCGAAATTGTCCAGGAGTATGAAATCCGGTACGTTCCCCCCCAGCCTCTATGCCTGGGGGCGTGACACGGTAACTCCTCTTAAAAAGTGGAATATGATCAAGAAGCATAGATCTCAGATCTTTTTCGCTATGTCCCACCTCTGGAAAATGTTTCTACGCAGACAAATTCATTCTCTTCTTCCTAATAGTGTATCGATTAATTTGTGTTTTTGCACTACATCTAGTTTCACCAATACCAAATTAAACAGACACCAAATGCATAATAACCAATCAAATTTCCGTAATTATACTTAATAATACACTCAAAACCTGTTTGAGGATGGACAAACCTCCCCCCCTGTGCATTAAAGGACAATTCACACAAGACAGACAAGGAAAAGAGCCTTTTTAAAAACCCCAAAGTACGTTTGTCTCATTACCATCTTAGACCCAACATCAGATTTTCCCAACCGGTCCCTCAGATTTCTAGTTAGTCTATATGACATAAGAGGCATATTAACAAATTAACTAATATCACTATATCTGAATAACTGGCCAATATTTTCGAATGACATTCGTAATCTTGCTACTATAATCATTATAGGTGGAAATAAAAGGAATTCTATTAACCCGAGTACGTTCCTTCCTCCTAAAAGTATCTGTCCTAGAAAATCCCTTAACTCTAGATCGATGTGTCAATAATAGCCTATCAGGATAACCACGTGAACGAAAATTATTAACCATTTTATCCAACGCCAAATCCACTTTTCTCTCCTGATCAACAATCCTTCTCACTCTAAGCATCTGACTAAATGGCAAAGAATTAATCATGCGTCTAGGATGACAACTTTCATAACGAAAAACTGTATTAGATCAGTACTCTTAACAAATAGATCAGTATGCAATCTATTGCCAGCAATCAAAACTTTGGTATCCAAAAACTGTACCGAATCTTTTGAAAATGTTAATGTAAACTTCAAAAAAAGGGTCCATCTGATCCAAAAATTGATGAAACAAAAAAAAGTGCTTCCTCCGTACCTGACCAAATTAAAAAAAATGTCATCTATGTATCGCCACCACCTCAGAACATGTCTGAAGTGGTGCGATACATAGATAACTCGCCAAGCCATGTAAAGGTTCGCATAGGATGGAGCAACCATGCGACCCCATGGCCATACCTTGTAGCTGTAAATAAACAAAAAAAATCCTCAAAAATAGTGACAACTCAAAATTAAATCCAAAAGTAGCATCAAATACTCACAACAAACTTCAGAAAATTGTGACTGTTGTAAAAAACATCTAACATCTGTCTTACCCCTTTCATGATCACTTGAAGTATAAAGTGAGACGACATCAAAAGATGCCAAAATTGCCCCATCCGGAACAAAAATATCCTTAATCTGAAATTAAAAAAATCAGAAGTGTCTCATAAATATGATTTCATAGAATATACAATCAAGAAAAACAGATATATAACTCATAATCTACCTTGTCCACACACTATTGGTCGCACAGCAGAACCAGTCAGGGCAGTGGAGTCGGAGTCGGTGGCTATTTTGCAGGAGTCTGAGTCATCATAAAATGGACCGATTCCGACTCCCAAAATATATAAGAAGTTGATCCAGTTAGTTCGATGCAGTGCAAAGAGCAAGAGGTATTAGGTCAGGCCAGTGCTCCTGCTCCCATATCTTCAGCCTCATCACGAGTATAATTGATGACATGGAGCAGACAAAGCGCTGCCCCAGGGGAAAAGACTTTGCTCCCACAGCAAACGGATTTCAGAAAAATTTTTCACCTGTTTTCAAAGTAGTATTAGGCCTCGTTCCCACGGCTTATTCCGGACGGATTGGCCGACGGATTGACGATCGTCAATCCGTCGGCAAATCCGTCCGAAATAAGTCACAGCCTATTTTCTATTGATTTCAATAGAAAATACGGCTCGTCGTTCACACGACGCAAAATTCCGTTCCGGATTGCCGCCGCGGATTGACGACGGCAATCGGACGGAAATAACAAAAATTTACATGTCAATTATTTCCGGACGGATTCACCACCTACAATGATTGTAGATGGTGAATCCGTGGGGGGAAATCATTTAAACAAAACGTGCCACACTTAGTGACCCTTTTTGAAACTGTTTTTTAAAACTGTTTTCGAAGGGATTTACATGGGGAAATCGTTTTTAAATACGTTCGGGAAATAATTTTGTGAACGGGGGCCTTAGATTTTAACCTTTCAAAAAAAAATGACTTTTGGCTGGGAAATTTCCCTTTATCCCCGGAATTTTTTTAGAATGTTCCCCTGGGGTAAACCGCTTTGCCAAAAACCCAATTTGGGGTGTAAAGAGGCCGTTTCTACCCGGGGAAATTTAATGGATAGATGTGAGGTTTTCTATGAATGATCTGATGGGGCGATACTATTTCTCAGAAAAAATTCGAGATCCACAAAGGGTTCCGGGAAATGTTTTGATTTTTAAAAAATTTTTTTGTGTCCAAAAGTCATGCCCTTTTTAATATATTTTAAACTGAAAAGGGAAAATTGGTAATAATTTTTTTTTAAACTTGGGGACTTTCAGGCCCCATCCTCCCCATCCACTAAAGTTTTTTACTGGGGGGTATTTAAAAATTTTATTTTACAGTCATTTTTCCCTTTCATACTTAAATGGGGATTTGAAAGGGATTTACCCTTTCTGTTTTGTTCTGCTTTCCCTTTCCCTGAAAACTGCATTTTTAAACTTTTTTGCTCCAAAAAAATTAAAAAATGTTAATTTTTATTTTTTTTTTTTTTGTTTTTGGGGAAATCCCCCCTTTTGGGTTTTTCTTTTCGGGCCGGGAAATCCTTCTGGGGCCCTAATCTTTTTTCAAGGTTTTTCTTGCCCAAAAATCTGCCCCCGGGTTCTTTACACTTTTCCCAGTTTTGGTGCAGACGGGAAATTGGTTACAAATCGTTTTTTTCTTCAACTCTCCCCACAAGTGAAAAAAAAGTTCAAAAATTGTTACCCTTTAGCTTGTCAGTGCCCTTTTTAAACCAAAATTTTTGGCTTGATTTTTGGGTTCCCCAAAGGTGTAAAAAAAGCCGATGTTACCTTTTTAAATAAAGTAAAGTTATCATAAAATATGCTTTTTGAGGGGGGTCGGAGTCGGGGGTTTTGGGGGAAATTGGGGGATTGGGAGTCGGGGCTTGGGGTTCCCGACTCCCCAAAGCCCTGGAAAACATTGATTTAAAGATTTTGCCTGGCTTGTGATTGTTTGTTTTCTGGTTTTATAAATGACGGGTTTTTTTCTTTTTTTAGGTGTGGTATTTTTCATATTATTTTAAACCCCTTCACGACCCTGGACGTTTTTGAGTAACCAAAAGGCCGCTCAAGGGCTTTGCGGGGGGAAATTCGCGCCGTTTAACCCCCTGCCACCCCCCCCCGGGTTTTAGGGGGCCTTTTCGCGGGTTTAAAACCCGGGCCCAGAAAAGCGCCGGCGGGTGGCTCCCCCCGGGGCCGGGGGGCTGTTTTCCCAAAATCGGGCCGCGGCAAAAAAAGGCGCGGGGGTCTAAAATTAACGCCGATGGGTTTGCGAGCCCCGTTTGGGTTTTCGGTGATGGGGAAAAGGGGCAGCTTGCTGCGCCAAACCCGTTCCCCCGGGGCCTTTGGTGGTGGGGGGATTTTTGGGGAAAAGGCTCCCGTCCCCTTACCCGGGCCCCGGTTTTTGCCCCCAACTTCCGTCCGCAAAAGGGAAGGGGGGAAAAAACCGCCCATCTTTGGACACCTATTTTTTTCCCTTTTGGGAAATTTGAAATTTGGGTTTTGTTTTTAAACAATCGCGCCCCTTTAGTGGTAAAAAGTCCCACAGGGGGCCCTTTTTCCCAATGTTAAAAGTAAAAAAAAATTAAAAATAAAAAAAAAAAAGTTTTAAAGAAAAAAAAAAAAAAAAAAGTTTTAAAAAATTTCAAATCCCCCCCTTTCCCCCTTTTACAAATTTTAAATTTCATTAAAATAAAAAAAAAATTACACTTATTTGGTTATGCCGCGTAGGGAAAATTTTTCGTTCTAAAAAAATAAAAACATCATTTATCAGTACGTTTGAAAACGTAGAAAAAAAAAAATTCCCAAACCCCAAAAAAATTTGGGGTTTTTTGGTATTTTAGGGTAAACTCAAAAAAGGGTTTAAAAATGTTTCAAAAATGGTTCGCTTGCTTTCCCAAAAATGTTTGCGAAAAAAAGTGAACTTAAGCCCGCAAAAAAAAAAGCCCCCTAACTGACGTCTTTTGGGGGGGGTTTTAGTACAAAAAAGTTTTTGGTCGCACAAAAGGGGCCCCGTGGCCGAAAATTTTTTAAAAAATTTAGAAAATTTTTGGGAAATTTTTTTTCCCCCGGTTTCCCAAAAACTTAAAGGGGAAATTACATTTTTGGTATTTTCCCGGAGCTTTAAACAACCTAAAGGGAAATCCCTGTTTAACACATTACTTTTCCCGAAGATTAAAACCCCCAAAAAAAGAAAAAACCCCCGCAAACAGGGGAAAAATAATTTTTTTTTAAAATTTCCCCCAAATTGGAAATTTTTTTTGGGTTTTTTCCCTGTTTTTAAATTTTTTGTTTTGGGGAATTTTAAAAACCATTTAAGGAAATTAATCTTGTCCCCCCAAAAAAAAAAGCCCCATTTTGTTTATGTAGGTGGAAAAATAAAAAAAATTTTTTGGGGCTTTCAAAGGCGAGGGGGGGAAAAAAAACGAACGTGCCCAAAAAAAAAAAAAAACCGGGTCTGAAGGGGTTAATTTTTCTTTTTTATGTTTTTTTTCAAAAGGGAAATTCAAGAATTGGTTGAATTTGTTATTTTAAATTTCTCCCCTTGGTTTTTAAAAAATGCGTCCCTTTTTTTTTAATTTATTTCCCTTAAAAAATATTTTTGTTTAATTTAATTTTTTTTAAAAATTTTTTTTTTAAATTTTTAAATTTTATTTTTTATTTGGTTGCTTTATTGGTGTTTTTTTTTAAAGGGTTGTTTTTGTTTGTGTTTCCCTTTTGGGCTTTGCGCCCCCTTTATATTATTTATGGGGGGGCCATTCCCTTTAATTTTTTGGGAAAGGATATTTTTTTTTTGCCCCTTTTAATGGGTTAACGTATTTTTCCGGCCCGACATAGATGGCTATTTTGGGGGTCGTGTACCGAAATTTTTCATTCTGTGGCGGGTTTGCTCGTTCCTTTTACGCTGGGTTTTGTGTCCATTAATTGGGTCATGCTATCTAGTGTTTTTAGCCCCTGTGAAATATATGAATTTGGTGTTATATTGTTCCGTTAAAGAATTTTTTTGGATGGAGCTTCTTGTATGTCCCTTTTACTACTATGGGGGTTACTAAATTATAAAAGGTTTAAGTATAATTTAGTCCCCCCCAAATAGTAGAAAATAAGGGAAAATAAAAAAGGAACCCTCCCCAAAAAAAAATTTTTAAAAAACTGAAAAATTTTAAAAACAACCAAATTAAAAATTTTTCCCAAGGGGCTAAAAACCCTTTAGATACCCATGCCCCAATTTTAATGGACACAAACCCCCGCTTTTTTTTATTTTAGACATGTTTTTTCAATTTTTTGCTTTTATTTTTTTTCCCGGGTTTTTGATCCGGTTTTTTTTTATTTTTATTTTTTTTTATTATTATTAAGTTTTTTTGAGCGCCCTTTGGGAATCAGGGGGGGTTAAACATTCGGGGGGAAATTCATTATTTTAATAAAAAAAACGGTTCGTGAAAAGGGGAAAATTGAAAAAATTTGGGCCCAGACAGAGGGAGAGAGGGACCCTGCCCCGGGGATTTCAATTAAAAAGGAGGGGGAAAAGGAAGGAGGTGAGGGGCGGGACATGTATGTGGGGAATTTAGTGAAAAGTTTAGTGGGGTTGTGGAAAGCCGGAAAAATTGGGGTTTTCGGTTGCTTTTGAAGTGGTGAAAGTGGGGGAAAGAGTCTGTTTTGAGGGGGCAGTGGGTTCCAGAGTTATGGGGGAAGCCCCGGGAGAATTCTTGGAGGGGTTTGTGTGAGGAGTGTTTTGGGGGGGAGCAGAGGGAAGGTCTGGGGCAAGCGGGGGATTGCGTGAGGGGAGGTTTTTTGGAGGTAGTCCCGAGATGTATGGAGGGGTGGGGTTTCATGGAGGGGCCTTTTTGGTCAGGGGTTAACAACTTAAAATTTAATGCGCTGGGCAATAGGAAGCCAGTGAAAGGGGTTGGGAGGGGGAGAGGCAGGGAAAATAAAAAGGGGGAGGGGGGTGGATAAGGGGCAGCAGGTTAAGGATGGTTGGGGGGGGGAGCGAGGGTGGGTAGCTGGGGGGGCCAAGAGAAAGGGTGTTGCAGTAGTTTAGGCGGGGGGGATGACAAAGGGGATTTGGGGCCCGCATTTTTGTTTGTTGGTTTAGGGTTGAGGAATGAGCGGTGCGAGTTTTGTTTTTCAGGGGGGAGGCGGAGGCCCGAAAGGGGGGTTTGGATGTGCGGTTTGAAAGATAGGAGGAAATCGGGGGTTTACCCAAAGGGACGGATTGCGGGGACCCTAGGTTTTGGGGCCATTGACTGTAATAGAAAAGGAAAACGGGGCAGGGGTTTGAGTTTTGGGTGGTGGAAAGATGATGAGTTCTGTTTTCTTACATTTAGTTTTTGGAGTCCCTGGGGAGAAAAGGGGGTAAGGTGGGGCGGCGTTGGGATCCGGGAGGGGGGTTGAGAAGTGAGTTGGGCCCGGGGTTTTTGAGTTGGGTATCGTCAGCAAACTGGTGGTAATGAAAGCCAAAGTGGGCTTTTGAGCGACCCAGGCCCCAAAGGGTTTTAGATAAAAGAAAGTAGTGGGCCCCGGGCTTACCCTTGGGGGACCCGACCCGAGAGGGGCCGGGGGTTTGGGAGGGGGAGAAAAAAAAATGAGAGACGCTGAAGTCGTCAAATGTGGTACGGGGGTTTCCCGGAAAGGCCAAGTCCGTTTATGCCCGGGGGGGGAGAGGATTTGTAAAGGAGGGGAAAGGTCGACAGTGTCAAAGGGAGAGGGACAGGTTTTTTAAAGGAGGAGACAGGTGTGGGCGTGAGGCTTTAGCATTAAAATTGATTTTTGTGCCCTTTTGGGGTTTTTCGGTTTTTGTAGAGTGGTTGGGTCGGGAAAAAAAGATTGCGTGGGTCAAAAAGGGGAGTTGGGGAGGGGTGGAGAGCGGGGCTGGGGAAAATTTGAATGCTGCTCGGGGTTTGGGGGCAAAAAGGGGGGAGTGAGTTTGGGGGGATAGTTGGGCAGGAGGAGGGGTTTAAGGGGTTTTTTTTTTAAGGAAAGGCGTGATGTAGGTGTTTTAAAGGCAAGGGGAAAATGCCAGGGTTAGTGATAGGTTGAAGGAGGGTTGGGGGAGGGTTTTGGGTTATAGAAGGGACTGAGGTTTTGGGTGAGGGGGGATGGAAAGGGTTTAAGATTTAAAAGGGGGTTTTGGGTTTGGATTTTGGAAAAGGAAAGAGGGGAAAAATTTTTGGTGACTGTGGGGAAGCAAGTTAAGGGGGAGGGGGGTTTGCAAGGGTAAAGGGGGGATGGTGGGGGACTGGGGGCTGAAGCTTTTTGTTTTTGGGTTGGGTTTCTGAAGGAAGGGGGTGGCAAAAAAAGTCTGCTTTAGAGGAAAGGGGTGGGGGAGGAGGTGTTTGGTGGGACGGAGAAGAGAGTTGAAGGTTTTTTAATTTAAATTTTTGGGATTGGGGGGACAGAGAAGTTTTCAAAGTTTGGGGAAAGTAAAACCTGTTTGGGGTGGGGGGGGTGCGATTTTAAAAGTATGCAGGGGATTGTTTGTATAAGGCAATAGGCTTTTGTTTAGTGGTTTTTTTTACAGCGGCGTTCTGGGAGCTTGGGAAAGAAAGCCTTGTTGTTTTGGGAGGTCTGTTGCCGGGGTTTTCCCCGTTTATTTTTAGGGTTTGTTGTGTGTGAGAGGGGATTTAGTCAAAAGGGGGTGGTGATTGTTGGTTGTTGAAAAGTGGTGGCCTTTTTGGGTCTTTTAAATGGGAGATTGTGGAAAGAGGTTTCAAAAAAAGAGTCAGGAGGTTTTTGGGGTTTAGGCTTTGAAGGTTCTGCGTGGCCGTATGGATATGAGACAGGGGGGAGAAAGGGGGGGTGGGGTGGTGGAGAAAGGGTTTTTAGGTTGTGGTAGATATGGGGGTGGAGGGAGGGTTTTAGAGGGGCGATAGGGGGCAGAGGGGGTGGAAAATGAGGGCTAGTGTGGGGGGCCAATTTCCCTTTTGAGGGCAACCCCGAGGTTTCCCCTGGGAGAGGTTTAAAAGGAAGGGGCAGAAATGAAAGGAGTTTGTTTGGGAAAAAAGAGTGGGGGGTTTTTCGATTGGGATGTTGAAGTCTCCCTTTTGGGGAGGGGGGGATGTCGTTGGAAAGAAAAATGGAGAAGCCCGGAAAGCCCAAAAAATTTTGGGAAAGAAAAGGCCCGTGGGGGCCTGGCGGGGCAGGGAGACAAAAGGCCCAAATTTGGGGGGTTGGAGGGGGTAGATGGGTGAAGGTGAACCCCAAAAAGGGGAAGAAAAAGGGGGGAGGGAAGGGAGAGGTTTGGAAACGGGGACAAAGGAGCAGGTGTAAAACAGGAGGAGGCCGAACCCCCCCCCAATGCTTGTTACCCCGGGGGGAAAGGGGTGTGGGGGAAATTGGGGCCGCCCCAAAAGGGGAGTGGGCAGGGGGGAGGGGGGGTTTTCGGAGGGGGCAGCCAGGTTTTTAGTAAAACCCAAAAGGAAAAAGTAAAATTGCGTTGGGGGATGAAAAAATTTTATGTAAAGAGGTTTATTACTAAGATGGGGCATTCCAGGAGCTCCAAAGGGGGAAAGGGGTAGGGGGAGGGGAAGGGGCCCAGGGGGGTAGAGGGATGTGTATCAGGTTGAAAGGGATTGGGCGGAATTTGTAGTGGTGGAAAATTTTTTGAGGAGGGGAGGGACTATGGCGGGGGGAAAGTGCTGGGGGGGGCCCGGGGTTTGGGGGGGTATGTCCCCCGAAGCCAGAAGGAGCAGTTGGAAAAAGGGGGGGGCGGTGGGAGTTGGATAGAAAGTAGGTTTTGGGAAAGGGTTTTGTTTGGTTACGGAGGGGATTAACAGTGGGAAGGGGTTTGGGGGCGCAGGGCGGTGGGGGGGGTCGAATGTAAAGGGGGGGATGTTAAAATTTTTTGTCCAGCGGGAAAGGGGTTCGGGGGAAAAAGCCCGTAAGTGTGGGGAGAGTGGGGAATTTGGGGTTTAATGAGGGAAAAGGGAAAATAATGTAAAGGGAAAGGTGAAAAACCCCCCCCCCTTTTGGGTGGTTTTTTCCTGTAGATCCCTTTTTACGTGATGGGGGGTTTTGGGGGGGGGGCGCCCCTTGGCTGGGGAAGGGGCCGAGGCGGCGCCCCTTTTGGGGGGACAGGGCCGACGGCGGCCTCCTTTGGTGGGAACAGGGGCCCCGGGGGCGCTCTCTGGTGGGGAAGGGGGACGGCCAGGCGCTCTCTGGCTGGGACCCGGGGCCCAAGGCGGGCGCTTCTGGGGTGGGACCCGGGCCCACGGCGGCGCCCCTTTTGGGGGGGGAAAAGGGGGAAACGGCGGGGGCTCTTTGGTGGGACAGGGGAGCAGGCGGCGCTTCTTTTGGGTGGGACAGGGCCGACGGGGGCCTCTTGGCTGGGGGCGGGCGACGGGGGGCGGGTCTTGGCTTGGGGGCAGGGGCGACGGCGGCGCTCCCCTGGGGAAAGGGACAGGGCCCCCCCGGGCCCGGGGGCGCTCTTGGCTGGGAAGGCCGACCGGGGGGCGTCCTTTGGGTGGGACAGGGGCCCACGGCGGGATTTCTTTGGGTGGGAAGGGGCCCACGGGGGGCGCCTCTTGGTGGGGGCCCGGGGGCCCCCCCGGCGGGGGCTTCTGGTTTGGGGGGAAGGGCCGACGGCGGGGGTCTCTGGTGGGGGGCCCGGGGCCGGGGCGGGGGGCGCTCTCTGGCTTTGGGACAGGCCCACGGCAAAGGGGGTCTTGGGTTTGGGCAGGGCCCACGGGGGCTTTGGCTGGGGACAGGGCGCGGCGGGCTCTCTGGCTGGGAAAAGGGCCCGACGGGGGGCGCTCTCTGGCCTTTGGGGCAGGGGCCGGAAAGGCGGCGCTCCTTTGGGTGGGACAGGGAAAAAAAAGGCGGCGTCTCTGGCTTGGGGGGCAGGGCCGAAAGGGGGGCGCTCTCTGGCTGGGACAGGGCCGACGGCGGCGCTCTCTGGCTGGGACAGGGCCGACGGCGGGCGCTCCTTTTGGGTGGGCAGGGCCCACGGCGGGGTCTCGGGGTGGGAAAGGGCCGGGCGGGGGCGCTCTCTGGTGGGACAGGGCCCACAGGGGGCCCCCTCTCTGGCTGGGGGGGCAAAGGGCCCACCGGCGGCGCTCTCTGGGTGGGGCAGGGGCCCGAAGGCGGCGGCTTCTGGCTGGGGGGCAGGGGGACGGGGCGCTTCTGGCTGGGGCAGGGCCCACGGAGGCCGTCTCTGGCTGGGGCGGGCCCCCCGGGGCGCTCTCTGGGGTGGGACAGGCCCCGGGGGCGCTCTCTGGCCCGGGACGGCCCGGGGGCGCTCTCTGGTGGGACCCGGGGCCCAGGGGGCGTCTCGGGGGACGGCCGAAGGAGGCGCTCCGGCTGGGGGAACGGCCGACGGGAGGCGGGGCCCCTCTGGCTGGGGCGGCCGACGGAGGCGCTTCTGGCTGGGGAACGGCAGAAGGGGGCGCTTTGGTGGGACGGCCCACGGGAGGCCCCTTCTGGTGGGACGGCCGGGGGAGGCGTTTGGCTGGGGAAAGGCCGACGGAGGCGCTCTCTTTGGTGGGACGGGGGCCCAAGGAGGCGCTCTTTTGGCTGGGACCGGCCCACGGGGGCGCTCTCTGGCTGGGTAAGGACGACGGAGGCGCCCCTTGGCTGGGACCGGGCCCCCTTAAAGGGAAAGGGGCTTTCTGGCTGGGACCCGGGGGCCCCGGGGGGGCGCTCTCTTGGCTTTGGGGGCAAGGCCCACGGAGGCGCTTCTATTTGGTGGGAACCCCCCCGACGGAGGGGTCTCCCGGCTGGGGGGGCCGACGGAGGCCTCTCTGGGTGGGAAAAGGCCCCGGGGGGGCTTCGGTGGGGGCCCCCGGCCCCCGGGGGGCGCTTCTGGGGTGGGGGGCCGACGGAGGCGCTCTGGCTGGGAAAAACCCACGGGGGGCGCTCCCCTTTGGGTGGGACGGCCGACGGAGGCGCTCTTGGCTGGGAAAAGGGGGAAAGGAGGGGCCTTGGCTGGGACGGCGACGGAGGCGCTTCTGGCTGGGACAGGCGGGAGGCGCTCTCTGGGTGGGACGGCCCCACGGAGGCGCTTTTGGCTGGGGAAAGGCCCACGGGGGCCCCTCTGGGGGCTGGATTTATAAGGGGGGGGGCCGCTCTCTGGCTGGTGGTTTTAAGGAGGCGCTTCTGGCTGGGTTTACAGTGGGGCGGTCTCTGGCTGGTGTTATAAGTGGAGGCGCTCTCTGGCTGGTGTTATAAGTGGAGGCGCTCTCTGGCTGGTGGTATAAGTGGAGGCGCTCTCTGGCTGGTGGTATAATTGGAGGCGCTCTCTGGCTGGTGGTATAGGTGGAGGCGCTCTCTGGCTGGTGTTCTAAGTGGAGGCGCTCTCTGGCTGGGGTTTACTGGGGCACTCTCTGGCTGGTGTTCTAAATGGAGGCACTCTCTGGTGGTGTTTTAAGGGGGAGGCACTCTCGGGGTTGGTGTTCTAAGTGGAGGCGCTCTCTGGCTGGTGTTCTAAGTGGAGGCACTCTCTGGCTGGTGTTATGAATGGAGGCGCTCTCTGGCTGGTGTTATGAGTGGAGGCACTGTCTGCTTGGGACACTTGATGGAGGCACTCTCAGCCTGGGACACTGGATGGAGGCACTCTCTGGCTGGTGTTATGAATGGGGAGGCGCTCCCCGCCTGGGACACTGGATGGGGCACTCTCTGGCTGGTGTTATGAATGGAGGCACTGTCTGCCTGGGACACTTGATGGAGGCACTCTCTGGCTGGGACAGGCGACTCTTGATTATGGGTTGCTTTAGTTAGGGCTCAGTTTTGTGGGGCCTCTCCCGTAGGTATCAAGGGCCCTGGGTCAGAGGGAAAAAGCCGGTTCGAGGGAAGATGAGAAGGTCACGGCAGGGGGGGCTGCAGAAGTCAGTGGCATTAGTTAGTGCAGAAAATGTGGTGGTTCGTTTATTATATGGGCCAGCACAAAGGCAAAAACAGTCCAGACCCACATCCTGGGAAAACCCAGTGAGCAGAAAGATACTTTATGGATGCTCACAGGGAGCGTGGGTGAGCGTGCCGCACTAGTATAACTTTGTTTTTAAAGGGCCCCGCGGGAGCCGGCCGGCAGGAGGCCGCAATGGGGCCTCGCCTTTGGGGAAATTTCCCCTTTCCCCGGGGTTTTGGATGGAGGGGACACTGCGCACGCGGGGCGCCCCCCACGGGCCAGAGCAGCAGAACAAGGGCGGCAGTTGGAAAAGGGGGGCCAGGGGACAACAGCCCGGGGGCCCCAGGGGGAAGGAGGTTGAGCAGGTAAGGTCCCGTTTTGGGCCCCCGGGCCGGGGCCGGCCCTTTGGTGCGGCGGGGGTATGGGGGAGAAGTGGCCCGGATCCGCCACTTGACTCCCCCGCCTCAAACTCTGCCGTTATGTTTGCCGATAGCGCTGGGTTTGGGGGACTGGAGGGAAACCCGGGCTTAAAGGGGAAACGGTTTGCAACCAAAATGCAGAGGTTTTGGGAATGATTTTAAACCTTTTTGACCCTTTAACCCCGGGGGTTTTCTTCCAGGAGGGTTTCTTACCCCCATGCCCTTCTTCTCAGGCCCCCGCCATTCTTTTGGCCCCTTTCGCGAAAATTTTGGGGGTTTTTCGTTTTTTAAATTGGCATTGTAGTACGCTTGCGCAATCTTTTGCACATGCAATTTTTTTTTTTTAAAATTTGCTGGTTTTGGAAGATATGACTCTTTTGTGTCCGGACATGCCCCTTTATAACAGCATAGACGCTGTGAAATGGGTGTATTGGGTTATATCCTAGGCGAGTTCTTTCCAAGGGGGTTTTCTAATCATGTATTTCTACAATTGTATTCAATTATTTAAAATCATGTTTTAAAATTACCATTATGCACTTTTTAGAATGTACATTTATATTGGTGCACATATTTATTGAAAATTTGCCCACTTTTTTTAAGAAAATTATATTTTTTTTGGATTGTTGAACTTTTATGTTTTTCAACAGTTTATGTATTTTTTACAATAATTAAATGAAAAAATTTTCTATTTGGTATAAAAACAAACCCCTTTATGTTTGTATAACATTGTTGAGGGAAAAGGGTTATTTTTTAGAGCTGAAAAAAATTTAAATTGGCCCAAGGGGTGAAAAAAGCATTTTTTAAACTTTTTTTTTTACTTAAAAAAGGGATTTCTGGGAAATTTTTCCGTTTTTTGTCTTGTGGTTTTTGGGGGCCAAAAACCCCTCCGCTGACCCCGACCAATTTTGGGGCCTTTTTCCTTTGAGGCTGCAGTTGTTTTTTCGTTATATATATTCCAAGAGTCATGCGTTTTTTTTTTTTTTTTTCCCCTGCAAATAGGAAATTTTTGGGGAATCAGTGACCCTCACTTACAAAATTTGTTAAATCAAGTACCTTTTTATTAATGTGTACAAAAAGGATACAAAAAGTATTCAAGGTCCAAAGAAACAAGGTAATAAAGACCTAAATATAGGTAGACCTTTTTCCATCAAACGATACAAACAACTGAAGCAGATAAAAAGGTATAATTGTTTAGAAGATACACTGCATTCTTTGTAACAATCCGCAGTATAGCTACTCAGGGTTTTTGGGGAAGGTTGCTAGACTTACTCAGGAAAAAAAGGAGAAATTCAATTAGATCTAAAACCAGAAGTAGTACTGTTTCACAACCTACCCCCACTGGGGGTGAATGCCCTCTTCGTACAGTTGTCCTTCTTATGTCTGCCTCCTATTACATATAAAAACTAGATAGCATGTTTTAATTTATCCTTAGACGGTACTATACTGCATAGAGGCACTGCTTAAAATTAGTGCATGCACTGAAATAACAGAACACAGATTTACGATTAAAATGTTTAATGTTATGATAGCCAAAGAAATATTTTCTGTGACAACCTATTTTTAATATACTGTATCCAGAGGCCATTATACTTTAAGGGACCACTGAATACCAAACATTGTTTTACAGGTTGCAACCAGTATATTCAGGTTCTTTCAAGAGAACCCGTCACCTAGTTTATGCCCCCCTTGCTGAGGTCAGTACGAGCTAGTGTCAGACATGCTGTTTCCAGCGCTGTGCCCCTTATTCTGTAAGATGCTGTAGTTTGTGTGTATTTAATGCTCAAATCTGCAGTTTTCAGCCAGAAAAGAGTCAAAGTGTCAGTTTTTTTCAAACCCCGCCCACATCAACTGATAAACCTATTACTTTGAATAGGTAGAAACATGTGAATAACGGTCAGTGGGCGGGGCTAGCCTTTGGTGGGCGAGGCTAACGCCTGGTCATGAATAAGATTTGAGAGGTAAATGCTCTAAAACTACAGTATCTTACAGAATAAGGGACACAGCGCTGGAAACAGCAGGTCTGACACTAGCTTGTGCTGTCCTCAGCAAGGGGGGCATAATCTAGGTGACAAGTTCCCTTTAAGTAATTATTTTATGGAACTATATAAAAAGGCGCAGACTTTTATGACTACTTCAAAAGTACAAGTGAAGAACTAAGTTTAAATAAAAGCTAGGTTTAACTAGTGAAAATGTCACATTATCAAGTCTATGCAGCCGGCTGATGCATTTCAGATAAGTCCTTACTCGAGGCCTATCGGTAAGGACTCAAGTGTGAAATGTCAGAACCAGCTGCATGGACTTCGTAATATGTTTTTTGTTACTTTGAGACATGAAAGCTTTTTATGCATCTATAATGTCTACAGAAGTTAAGAAGCCAACTTTTCTTGCAGTTGGGATATTTACGTAGTTTTA
>JAODAL010031324.1:0-48601 GCA_025379985.1 Phyllomedusa bahiana
CAAGCGGGTAATAAAAAAGGGACACCATTGTGTATAAAATAACACGGATCCACCGCCCACATTAGGGATAGCAAAATTTCCCCACCCTCTCCCCCCTGCAACAACTTCTTTCCCAGGTCACTGTCATGCTTAGATAATTTTTTATAGAATAAATGGGAGAGTCAATTTAAGTGCTTGAAGCTGCTAAAAGTACTTTTGGGCGCTGTTAAAGCAGTGCAGGAAAAAAAATGTCTTCCCCCACAATCATATATAGACTACTAAATTTGAGAAATCTACAATAAAAAAAATAAAATGGCTAAAAAGAAAAAAATATGAATCGGGGTTTTTGATTTTAAGTAAAAAAAAAAAAAAAAATATTGGCCAGTTTCCTTTTAAGCTCTTTTACAGGGCATGGTTTACTGTTGGATTTTTAACAGATTTCATTTTAAAATCACAAAAATCTGACTCAAATCATCCCAAGCCCTTAATAAAAATAAAATTTGGCTACACACTGGTTTTTTTGAGGTCGGATTTCAAATTTAAAAATTCTTAAAAACTTATAACATGTTTCCATTTCACTAGAAAACGGGGACTTGTCTTTTTCAATGTTATTTTTAAATGTTTTTGGGCGGTTTAAATCTGAAAACGGACCGAAAAATCCGTGAAAAAAAACCAAAAAAAACGGAAAAAAACCGTTTGTAAAATATTGGTTGAGTTTGTAAACAATCCACGGTATTTTATAAGCCTTGCGACTTTGCCTTATTTTTTCTTATAATACCCCAAACAAAGACAAAAAAATTTGTTTTTACATAAAATTAGAAAGTTTACATTAAGACATGGCAAAACCAAATAGGGTTTTGCTAATATTTAATTAGCCTGATTTGTTCAAATACCCCAATTACTCTACAAGTCATTTAGGGTGCTTCCCCACAGTGCAGTTTTGGGGTTTATTTTAATTCGCTCCAATTATGTGCCTTTTTTTCCAGCAAGCTTTTTTTCACTTATCTAAACTGTTTTTCTGGCACTTGATGGGTAGATATTTTTGAAAAGATAAACAGTAGAACAGTTACAGAAATATAGAAAGTCCATTGTTGGGGCCTTGAGGACTGTGCAAAACTTCAGTTGTTCAGGTTGCACCCTAAATGGCAAATAGCTCTTCTTGGAACCACTTTGGAGCTAAGAGAAACTACCAGGAGTTGGGACAAGGTATCCTGGTGCCCTAGGCAAAGAAGGCAAATAGTGCCCCCACACCATCCTCCTCCAATGGAAAATTCAACCAACTGCATGCCCCTTTGCATCACCTTTTCTGCATGGGATGAATTGGAGCCTTAGGCCATGTTCACTACGCTTAAAAGGCCGTATACGTCCTGTAATTACGCGCCGAAGTGGCCAATTACTGGCGAAACGGCCCATTCATTACAGGATACCATCTCATTCACGTTCTCAGTAAGAACTATGGATTACGTCTCCTCTCCCCCCCCGGGCGAATCCGCCGGGGGGGAGATAATTCCCCGTCACTTTCTAGCGGCGAAAACGCGCCGCTAGCATGATAGTCATGGCCGGCGAAGTCCCGGGGCCCCCTCTTTTCCCCCCCGCTCCCCCCCCCCCCCTCCACAGGGCAAAATTGGGGGGCGAAATTACGTCCCGCAATTAACCCGGTGAACATACCTTAACGGTTGCCTATCTTTTCTACCTGTTTCCCGGCCCCTGGACGCTATTTCCCCATGTACAGCTGACATAGTGTTCTGACTTAAAAATGAAGCACGGGCCCTTCTGAGATCAACATTGATTGCTGGGCCACTCCCCTTTTTACAAAAATTAATCCGACAACTCATAGCGTGCCCTATACCTCGTCTACTAGGCCATCTCTCTCACTTTCAGCAGGTTTGTCTACCATATTATGTGCCTCTCTCCACAGCATCAAATGATACACAAAGTTTACTTGATTCTGTCTTAAAATCAGAGCTTGAAATTGGCCAAAACTGGTAGAGACGTTACCTGTCTGGAATGCTATATATTTATGTTGTTAGTGATTTTAAGGTCTAATAAAGAAAATTTTTAAATCATCTAACGCTGGTGCAGTGGTTTGATTTGGATATTAGCAGTTACTGGAGCTACAAATCGTCAGCAGTTTCCTCTGATGGTGCTGAGGAATGCTCTTGATTATGTAAATCTATATCAAAGTGAACATAGAACAAACTACCTTTTTCAGGACATGCATTTACACTACTTAAAGGTGTGGGAAGGGATTTCTAATCATTTATTTTTTATAATAACAGCTTCATAATGATCATGAGTATGCAAAACACCAACCCATAAGCTTCTTTGTAGTCCCTGAATTTCTGGTTGTTGTAGGGGCTGTTGTTGATGCTGTAGGAAATACAAAAAAATATATATATATAGTTACTGACTGTGAACATGGTGAACATGGTATGTATCTTAAAATAATAAATACTTTATAAAAAATAATTGTTACTATCCATTAACATTTCACTGTTTGGAGCCACATCTTGCCTACGAATCAAAATCGGTACATAACCTCCAAAACACAGAAAGAGAATCAGCTGGCAGACTGCAACAATTACAACAAAAAATAAAATAAAAGTTCTGTTGCACAATATGTTTTTGTCTCATCCTCCAGAGAATCCACTTTTTCAGCATATTTTAGTATTTTCACCTGGTTTGAACGGTATCGCCAAACAAATGTTTTGGCTTTTGAAAACTGCAAATTATGCATATATAATGTAGACCATTTGGGCCTAATAAAATCATTTTAAAGGGAATGTGTAATCAAAAAATTATTTATTATTTGTCATGTTTTTTATGTTAAACATCATTTTTTAGGATTTTTTTTTTCCATATCACTTTTAATATTTTTTTAATAATTCTTAAGTCCTGCAGTTTTCACTTTGGCCAATAAACCTAATAATAGTTTGACACTTCGTGTTCTGTAGAGAGAGATTTTCAGTAGTCTGCTCATTATCAGCACAAGCAGGGTTACACTGAAAGGAGACACCATTGTGTATATATAACACAGGATCCAAAAGTCACAATAGGAGATAGTCACAATTCACCCTCTCCCCTCCCTGCACACTGACTTCTTTCCAGGTCACTGATCATGCTTAGATAACTCTTTTATAGACATCAATGGGACTGAGTCAATCTTAAGTGCATGAAGCTGCTATAAAGTATCTCTCTGACTGCTGTTAAAGCAGTGCAGGCAAAAATGTCTTCCCCACAATCATATATAGACTACTGAATTGAGAAATCTACAATCAAAAAATAAAATGGCTAAAAAGAAAAGAATATGAATCAGGGTCTTGATTTATAAGTAAATAATAAAAAAAAAAAATGGCAACAGATTCATTTTAAGTTACGTTTACAGGGCACTGGTTTACTGTTGGATTTTTAATCAGATTCAGTATTTAAAATGCACAAAAATCTGACTGCAAATCATCCTCATAGACCTTAATAGAAAATCTAAGCTGTAGGCTACACAGCTCGGATTTTATGAGGTCGGATTTCAAATTTGAAATTCTTTAAAAAACTTATAACATGTTTCACATTTCACTAGAAAACTGGGGACTATGCTACTTGTTCAATGTTATGTTCAATGTTAATGGCCAGGCTGAAATCTGAAAACGGACCGCAAAATCCGTGAAAAAAAACACACGAAAAATCGGAAACCGATTGTAAAATATTGGTTGAGTTCTGTAACACAATCCGACGGTATTTTATAACTGCCATGCAGACGTAGCCTTATTTTTTCTTATATATACCCACAAACAAAAAAGAGATTGCATTTTACATAAAATTAGCATGCGTAACATCAAGACATGGCACAGCCAAACCTAGGGTTTTGCTCAGTAGGCTTCTTCCATGCCATATGATTTAATTAGCCTGATTTGTTCAAATACCCCAATATACTCTACAAGTCTCTTTAGGGTGCTTCCACACAGTGCAGTTTTGGTTCAGTTTTAATTGCGCCCCAATTATGTGCCTTTATTACCAGCAAGCTTTTTTCACTTATATAAACTGTTTTTCTGGCACTTGATGGGTAGATATTTTTGAACAGATAAACAGTAGAACAGTTACAGAAATATAGAAAGTCCATTGTTGGGGCCTTGAGGAGGGGGCACAACTTCTGTTGGTCAGGTTGCACCCTAAATGGCAAATAGCTCTTCTTAGAACCACTTTGGGGCTAAGAGAAACTACCAGGAGTGGGACAAGGTATCCTGGTGCCCTAGGCAAAGAAGGCAAATAGCGCCCCCACACCATCCTCCTCCAATGGAAAATTCAACCAACTTCATTTCCCTTTGCATCCACTTTTCTGCATGGGATGAATTGGAGCCTTAGACGGTTGCCTATCTTTGCCTACCTGTCTTCCCGGTCCTGGACGCTACTCCCATGATACATGACTGACATGGGTGTTCTGACTTCAATAATGAAGCACTGGCCCTTCTGAGATCAACAGTGACTGCTAGGCCACTGCCTGTTACAAGAATTACTCCATGACAACTCATAGCTGTGCACCGTGAACCTCAGTGACTGACTAGGCCATCTCTCTCACTTTCAGCAGGTTTGTCTACCATATTATGTGCCTCTCTCCACCCACTTCAAGAAGGCACCAACACACTCAGTTATAAGAATGCACCATTACCCCATCCACAGATGATATGGCACAGTGTTTTTGGCACTGGAATGTCCACGGTCAGAGCAGTGCAGGGCACCAGGACATTGACCTCTACTGAGTGGACAAAAAATGGCAAAACCATTGAGGCAATAGTTCAGCGCCACTATGTGCTAGGTGGTGTCCAAACCACATGTACATAATACAATGCAATACGATCATAAACAGTGTGCACCAACAACAGTTAACAGTGCTTATTAACTGAAATAATAAAGGTACTAATTCCTTCTAACACAGTAAAGTGTGGCTCAGTAAAGCTCATCTGAATTGCTCGTGACAGTACTTGGGTCAAAATGATACACACGTGATCTATCACAGTTTCTCATTTACAATTCTCTATATTTTCATTCTAATAAACAAATGCTGTGGAAATAAATATATTTCCCATCTAATGGGGTTATACGGGATTTAAACAGCATGTGTGCTATATTCCACAACTAGCTCCAGACCTGTCCATGGGTTGTATCAGGTATTGCAGCCAAGTGAATGGTGCTAAACTGTGATATCACATTCCAATTGAGTTTTTGAAGCAAGCAGTCATGTTTATATAACTCAACCTTTTATCTGAACCTTACCATATTAAACTTTGATGAGCACTGCTGTTTCCAAGAAATGGTGATATTAATGAGGTGAACATTCTTAGGAATTACTTACATTGGATATTATTTTATCAATTTGTTAACAGAATTGGGTATATAATAACACATGGTTATGTCACAATCTGATGTAGACTCACCGGGGTTCAGCATCTTGGTAAGCTTGTAGGTGTCATTCACTTTAATAAGTGCACTGGTAAAGAAAAAAAAATAAAGGTAAAGATTTTACATTCTACCTTGTATTACTGGTGCCATATTTTACCAGAGGTGAAATATTCCAATAATGTTGATTAGCAAACTATTGTAGGGCTGTGAATTATCCAAGCAACAAAAACAACATAAATGTCAGAAGTGGGAATACCCATTTCTAAGATGATTACATTCTTAAACATTCTGATATCATGACCTACAATGGTTGCATAGGATATTTTATACTTATAAAAAGGGTTTTCTCACTAAAGTGATGAGCTTCAAAATGAAGGGAACGGTAAATAAAAAATTTTCTAAATGCATTTCTCTATTGGTATTGACCTCGTCAGGAGACCAGAGAGATTTTATCTGCTCTGTGTGCACACAAGTTTCTCTGCTTACCCTTCTGATTAGACATATAGCAGGGAGTGAAGTCACCATGGTTAGAAGATGCAGAGACTTTATCTTTAACAAGATTATCTTGTTTATAGATAAGCAATTTTCAATCCTCAGAGCACTTCTAGCTTTGTTTACATAGATTAAATGTTAGGAATGGAGAATGGTAGATCCACTGGTCTTCTCCAGTGCCTGCGACATGGCCGGTTGGGCTTTGCTGCGGGGGACTCCCAGGTTGCTCCCCCTGACGTGCGAGACACTCTTTGTAACTGTTCTCCATTATGGTCAAGAAATAAGGATCCTGGGACCGCATTCTACTAAGTTAGAATTCACTACTAGAGTAAATAAGAATACTTTCCAAAACTGGGGAACCCGTTTAACCCTTTAAAGCACCATGACTTATCGGTAAGTCATGATGACATTCACGAAGGTAGTATGGAGCTGGCTCACTCGATAAATGAATGGGGAATGGTACTATGCATCATTCCTCTCCTCTAATCACCTGTAATTGCAGGATGATGAGTGGTTTCTATGGCAGCCACAAGCTTAATGAAAGTTTTCTTAGAAACCACCTTACTGCGCCTATGACATTCTGCAACAGGCAGGAAGTTACAGAAGCACAATATTGGTACACCCTTCTGCATTAGACACCTGGGACGGCATGTATGATTACTGGCATTATAACGCCAATTTTTATGGACATAATATTAGTATAGAAAGCGCCTGATTTATGAACCCGCTCTACTAGCTCATAAATGTCAATTCTGGCTCAGATAAACCACTTTGAAAGTGGTTTACCTATTCCAGCAGTAATGTGCCTAGAATTGCCATAACGAAGCTATACATCTATTGCTTCGTACGGTTCTAGTGTGCCCCGCCTCCCGCACGCCCCCCGAAATCAGGCGCATTACAAAGTTGCACGGGCGCTCTGTAATTCGCCTGATACTGGTGTATGTAATGTTTTTAACTATTGTGAACGGGGTTGCACCTGATGTCGGGCTGAAAAGACGCCAGACTTCTGGCACAGTCCTGTTCATACATGTTGCGCATAATGTAGAATGGTGTATTGATAATCGTGCCCCCATCTGGTCAAGTGCCCTAGGGGGACTAATTATATACCGTATATACTCGAGTATAAGCCGACCCGAGTATAAGCCGAGGCACCTACTTTTGTCACAAAAATACGGGACAGTTTATTGACTCGAGTATAAGCCTAGGGTGGAAAATGTAGTGGCTACTGGTAAATGTCAAACATAAAAATGAATACCAATAAAATTACATAGGCAGCTACAGGCATTTTAATGTCCCTCATAGGCAGATATAGGCAGGTATAGGTAGTTTAATGTCCCCCATAGACCAATATAGGTAGCTATAGGCAGTTTAATGTCCCCCATAGACCAATATAGGCAGGTATATGGCCCCATAGGCAGGTCATAGGCAGGTATATGTCCCCATAGGCAGATTATAGGCTGGTATATGTCCCCCTTGGCTTGTTATTGGCAGGTATATGTCCCCCTAGGCTGGTTATAGGCAGGTAAATGTCCCCATAGGAAAATATAGACAGGTAAATGTCACCCTACGCAGGTTATAGGCAGGTATATGTCCCCAAAGGCTGCTATAGGTCCCATAGGCTGGTTTTAGGCACGTATATGTGCCTCTTTGCTGGTTATAGGCAGGTATATGTCCCCCTAGGCTGGTTATAGGCAGGTACATGTCCCCCTAGGCTGGTTATAGGCAGGTATATGTCCCTCTAGGCTGGTATAGGTCCCATAGGCTGGTTATAGGCAGTTATATGTCCCCCTTGGCAGATTATAGGCAGGTATATGTCCCCATAGACTGGTTATAGGCAGGTATATGTCCCCCTAGACTGGTTATAGGCAAGTATATGTCCCTCTAGACTGGCTATAGGCAGGTATATGTCCCCCTAGGCTGGTTATAGCTAGGTATAGGTTCCCCATAGGCAGTTTATAGGCAGGGTTTAAAAAAATTTTTTTTAAAAAAAAACACTTACCTCACTCCCCGCTGCTCTGCCTCCCAGGCACTCCGCTCCGTCTTCCCAGCAGAGGCAGGGTGATGTCATCAGGCCGCGCAGGCAGCGTGATGACACGCACTGCCTGTGCCGGAAACTCCGGACAGCTTGCTCTATGCTCCGCAGTGGTATCTTCAACTGTATGCGATCCCAGAGGAGTCGCATACAAGTGAAGAGATCGCCGACAGTGCCCCGGCCACCGCACTGCCCAGATGTTGTCAGCTGTAGTCGGGATTCTGCTATATACATTCCCTAAGAAGTCGCATGTAGCAGAAGTGTCCCTGCCGGCCATCGCAGCACCCGAGCGTCGACAGTGACTCGAGTATAAGCCGAGGTCGGATTTTTCAGCACATTTTTTGTGCTGAAAAACTCGGCTTATACTCGATAATATACTGTAAGTAGAAAAAAGTTTTAAAAATATAAAACAAAATAAAAAATATGAAAATTTCAAATCATCTCCCTTTTTTCATAAAATAAAAATTGAGAAATTGCACATACTTGGTATTGCCATGTCTTTAAAAGTCTGATCTATTAAAATATAACATCATTTACACTGAACACTGAAGAGGAGAAATAATTCCCAACAGCAAAATTGCATTTTTTCAGTCAAATTGTATCACAAAAAAATTTCAACAAAGAGGGATCAAAAATAGCATGTTTCCCATAATGGTACCAATAAAAAGTAAACTGTGACTCACAAAAAATGCACCACACTTAGGTCAACTGGTAGAAGAACAAAAAAGTTATTGGTCACAGAATATATAGCTGCAGTGCAAATTTAAAAAATAGATAATGTTTTTATTTTTTTTTAAGTACTAAACCATAAAGAAAACCCCACATTTTTGGTATTAGCAGAATCACATCAACCTGCAGGATACAGATAACACCTCACTTATACTAAAGCATGATCACTGTAAAAACAAAAATCCCGCAAAAAAGGTGCAAGTATATTTTTTCACATTTTGCCCCACTTAGAATTCTTTTTCCATTTCCCAGTGTATTCTATGGTGTGGTCAATGACACCGTTAGAAAGTATATTTTATATTGCAAAATAAAAGCCCTCTGATTTCTGTGTAGATGAAAAAATGTAAAAGTTATGGCTCTTGTAAGGCGGAGAGGAAAAAACGAATGTGAGAACAAAAAAACAAAAAGAAAAAAAACACTTGATCCTTATGGGGCTAAATATCACTGACCTTATTTCAACAGGACTGAGATTATTATTTGATGTCCACTGTGCAACTAATGTAGTGTTTGCATCAAACAAAATGTTAAACCATGGTGATCCTCCACTGCAAGTATCATTTCCATTTGACCATTTTCCAACAAAAGATCCGCCAGCTTTCGCTTGTAAGATCACTGTGGCATTACCGCTACCACTGACTGTTACTATGGATAAAATGACAATGAAATTACAGGACATACAGAGAGAAGAAACTACACGTTTGCTAACATGATAAATATGTAAATTTGTTTCTATAAACATGTTGGGCTCCTTCCAAAATTAGCTGCAGAAGGTATGACTAGAGCTATTGTATTAGCCTTGTCATAAGCAGCCTGTAGTTTACACAGAAGAAAGGGGACCTAAGGTAACAATAGAAATAGTCCCTCATTCAGGCTTGGAATGTCCCACAGGGGAAACAGGAGAATCCCCCTGTGGACCCCTAAGCATGGCATACCTGAAGTTTTTTTTTTTTGCACATCCTTGGGTGTGGCAGAAGGGCAGTGAGAAAGAAGCAAGAGGCATATACAGTAGTTGGATGTGTCCCAAGAATCAACTCCATAGGTGAGCCCCCAGAATGAATCTCCACTGGTGAGTACTAGGCACTCCAGTCCAACACTGTCCTCAATAAGCACATTCCCACCTGATAGATTAGCTTAAACAATGTAGGCAATAGTAAATTAAGACTATTATCATATACATTGCATTTACGTTGCATTTTTGTTTAAAGGGATCCGGACCTACCCTGTTTCCCTGAAAATAAGACATCCCCGAAAATAAGACACAGTGAATTTTTTTTTATGCAATTCAGAGTTTGGCTGCTTATGCTGATGTTTGTGATGAAATTACTATAGTATATTTATACATGTTGATTATTTGTTCAACAACAAATGTGAATTCTTGTTCTTAAAAAATAAGACATCCCCTAAAAATAAGTCTTAGCTTTCCCTTAGGAGCAAAAATTAATATAAGACACTGTCTTATTTTCGGAGAAACAGGGTATCTGACATTAATGGCATATCCTATCAATATGCCATCAATGTCTATGATGGCAAAACCCTTTTAATTTTAGAGTTGGAGCAGTTCTTATCTTCTACTTCTTTACACAAGCTTCCCTAGGTTATTGACCACATCCCTTTGCTCTAGCAGTGTCCAGACTATTGATGTTACTCCCTGCTGTGTCTTATCAGTAGAATGGATCCTTAGTTTTTCTCTCTCATGCTAAGCTTTTTTTCATGACAAATGTAGCTCTGCCAGCTCACATTTAGAGCCAGACATCTTGATTGGATAGTGTAATGGTTGTCTCATCCCCTCCAACAGTAATGTCCTTGTAACAGACTCATCTAGGAATAGAAGCTATGTCAAGCAACAAATATCCTCCAGCTCCTGAATAAAAAATTTCTTTAAAATTCATAACAAAATAAAACAGCTGATGTCCCTTATTCAAAGCATGCCTACTAATACAATGGATACACGATCACGTGTACCAAAACAAACACCTGTGATAATCAAATGTAAAAACATATATATAAAAATAAAATACTCATACATGATAACATACATAGCATATATACTCAAGTATAAGCCAAGTTTTTCAGCACAAAAAATGTGCAGACTTGCCGTCTTCCGGAGTATCAGGCACAGGCAGCGTGCTGTGTCATCACGCTGCCTGCATGGCTTGATGACATCACGTCGCCTGTGCTGGGAAGAAGACACAGCACATCGGAGCAGTGGGGAGAAAGGTGAGTACTTGTATTTTTTATTTTTTTTAAAAACCCTGCCTATACCTGCCTATGGGAGACATATACCTGCCTATACCTGCCTATGGGGGATAATATACCTGCCTAAAGCGGACATATACCTGCCAATACCTGCTTATGGGGGACATATATCTGCCTCTACCTACCTATACCGGCCTATGGAGGACATATACCTGCCTATACCTGCCTATACTTGCCTATACCTGCCTATGGGGGACATATACCTTCCTTAACCTGCCTATGGGGGACATGCACCTTCCTAAACCTGCCTATGGGGGACATTAAACTGCCTATACCTGCCTGTGGGGGGACATTGAACTGCTTATAACTGCCTATACCTGCCTATGGGGGACATTAAACTGCCTATACCTGCCTATGGGGGATATATACTTTCCTATACCGGCCTATGGGGGACATTAAACTGCCTATACCTGTTTATGTAATTTTATTGGTATCCATTTTATTTTTATTTATTTATAAGTTTTCCCAGTTTTTTTGTGACAAAATTAGGTGCCTCGGCTTATATTGGGGTCGGCTTATACTCGACTATATATGATATATTTAAATGGTTAAGGATATTTAATATTTAATAATGATATAAAATATCATTTTTGTAATGTAATCCAAATGGCATTCTAGAATTCAATTTGAATATCCAATAAGCCTCTCGCTTTAGTTAGCTTTGTTTAAGGTCACCACTCCTAGAATTTAATTTAACACATTCAATGCCAATGAAGAAAAAATTAGAAACATCTCCTTGATGGATTGTAGAGAAATGCATGAAAGCTCCTGAAATGTTAACGTAGCTAGGATTTTTTGCACATAAAATATGTTCATAAATCCTTCTCTTCAGACATCATCTAGTACAGCCGTCATACAAGCGATCACGTTTTACATTTGATCACATAAATCGCTGACTCAGTATTGCAATTTAGGAAATCATGTATTTTATATACTGAGTCACACATCATTAAACTGGCAAATAGTGCACCGTGTCCTCCTGCTTTTATGATTCCCTTTTGTCGATAACCATGTATCTGTGCTTGGGGTTTCTATGTATAGGCTCCGGGATTGCATGGTAGCTAAAGATTTGCCGCACTTAGGTGAAAACAACTCCCTCTGCAAGTATCTCTGCAGAAGTATTATCCTTAAATAGAACGGGTAAGTTTTTACAGACGATATTTATTAATTGTATTGATTACTGCAAGCAGTAATAAAAGTTCACGGGTGAGAATATATGCTAACTCTATTCTCCTTATTGCTTATCAAATTTTCCCTCTTTTTTACTGAAACTATTTTCTTGGCTCTATTGATGTTCCAACTCAGATAATGTCTATCTTATAACCTTTTTTCTATAATAATATACTGAGTGGTTAACAATTCAGAATTAGAGCAAGCCTATTTAGCATGGACAAATTTACCCACTGAAATTGAACGTACTGTGTGAACTGGGTGATTACTCCTAGCATGTAATACCGTATTGCCTGCAATTTCTTTCCTGAATAAGCTGGTACATACCTTGTTGTTTTGGACATTAAGATACATATCCCTAAAAAAAGTATACTGTATTTATTATTTAGAAAAGTACATTTCAAATTGTAATGGTTATTATTAATGTAGAATGCAAAATCCTCTATTTTTGACTCCATTCCTGTCCAAATTAACAACATGTCATCTACATACTGATCATAGTAATATATTTTGCCAAATTAGGGATTATTGGAGGAGAAGAAATATTTATCCTCCCTCCAAGCCAAATAAAGATTGGCAAGCGAAGGGAAAAGTTGGCCCCCCATTGGAGCTCCCTGTATCTGACAATGAAAAACTTTGTTGAAAAAAAAATGATGTATTAGAAGATATCTTACCACTTTGAGTATAAAATCCACTAAATCCTCAGAATAAGAGCTTGTATTATACAAATGATATGCCAAAGCTGTAATGACTAGATCGTGTGGTATGGAAGAATATAATGTGTGGACATCACATGTAATCCATGAGAAATTGTCCTTCGAGGAATAATTATCCTCTGTGCTCCAAAAGCAGATTATACCCAGAGATAATTGATTGGAGACCGAATGGTGATGAGCGATTTTGCTTGTTTCTTTTATATACACAGGAATAGGAGCCAGCACAGCTGAAATGTCAGTCACTGCTGTAGACCCGCCCATAGCCTGCACATGAAGTGCAAGCCTGAAGAGGCTGTGAAGAGTAAAAACAGCCAAATGGGACAACTCATTCAACTATTTTGTCACTAACTAAGTGTCTTATCATTGTTTCCACAAATCAAATCCTAAGCATTAACCTTGGGATAGTTCCCCACCTCTGTTGTTACTAACACTGCGGTTCCTCTCATGAGGGGGAGCGCTGCACAATTTATTCCCACCCAATAGCAAAGGAATCAGAACGTAGCGGGCATCACAGAAACCAAGTGGTCTACCTCAGTGATATGTACTATACAATGAACTATTAGACACATAATAAACATTTTTGTTATTTTTTCCTCATATTATTTAATTATAAATGTGTAGTGTTGTTCAAACCATTCTAGAAAAGTTACATTCTAGTAGAACTTCTCGAATTTTTAGAACTCAAACCGAAACGAACATTTTACTGTTCGGTTGAGTAAAGTTCTAGTTCGACATGTCATTTTCAGGTTCGTTTTCAGTAGCTTTCTGCACTTCTAGTGGCCATCCAATCACCTTTCTGCACTGTTGGTAGAGCACAGAGAAGTGTCAAAAATGTCATTGCTGAGGTGTAGGGCTTATTGGCTGCTAAAATCACATGACAAAGTTATATATATTTCACTGTATTGTCTTGTGAATGCCATTTTCAGCTCACTCTCTGTACTGTACAGACTGCTCTTAGTTAGATAGCATTTTCCTCTCCATAGACATCAATAGTTAGGGAGTTTGGTATTGCTAGTTGTATCTTTCCCACACTCAGAAGCTGTTATTTGGCAACATTTGCAGGCTCACATAATGCCTCAGTCGCATATACATGGATATATATTATACAGAGTGCTTGGAATTGCTAAATCATATTCAGTGCCCAAAAGTTCTGTTTTTGCAGTTTTGGGAGTTCAGTAATTGTATAACACACCGTCTCCAATCTTCTATGTGTCAAAGGGGTTTTTGGGCCCCTTCAGGATGCAGGGCCCCATAGCAGCTGCTACCGTTTCCCCTCCTATAGTTAAGCCCCTGCTTGCAAGCTGTCCTCATCTTTTCAGTTAGCCATTGAAAGGAATTAAGTATTTGAGCCTCTCAAGTTTTTTCTGTCACTCTTAGAGCCAAATATTCCCATTGATACGTTGATCCATGTATCCAGTTTACTGTTATGGATGGTAATTACAGCTTCTCCTCACCTGTATAGGTATAAAAATAAACCAGAACATCTCCCTTTGTCTTTAATGGCTAATGGGGTTCGACTTCTAGTTCGAATAGAACCTCGAACCGAACAAACTAAAGTTCGAGGTTCTAATCGAATTAGAACATTTTACTGCTCGCTCATCTCTATAAATGAGCACAAGTTTTAAATAATAACTACAACATTATTAAAGGGAATCCACTGCCTTATTTTACTATTTAAAACAAGCTGCTGATACATATTATTTTTTGCTTAGCTGTTTTTATATTCTGACTGTAGATTTTTTTAACCTCTTATCACCGCAGCCAGTTTTGACTTCCCTAACACAGCCCCATTTTTAAAATCTGGCATTTGTCACTTTATGTGAGAATGCCTTTTTGATGCTTCTATATATCCATGTGATTCAGAGAATGTTTTCTTGATGCTTTAAGTTATTTAGAAATTTTGGACCATACAATCCTTGTTTATTTATGAAAAATATCATAAACATTTTTTTAAATCTGCAGTTTCCAAAGTTAAAAAATTTCTGCGTGTAAAACAGATAGTTATTCCACACAAAATAGTTTATAACTAACCTCTACTATATCTCTACTGTAGGGTGGCATAGTTTTTTAAATGTCTTTTTTTTTACGACATTAGGGGGTTTAGAAATGTAGTAGTAATTGTTCTGACATGGTTTTGATTTGCCTGTATGTTAGATACCCCCATGAATAATTCCATCTAAGAAACTAAACCCTTTAAAGTATTAAAAACAGAATTTTGGAAGTCTATTAACCCATTACGTGTTTCTCAGAAATTAAAGCAAAGTGGAGGTGAAATTTCAAAATGTCACTTTTTTTTGAAGTTTTTCAATTTTTATCCATTATTCACTGGAACACAGTAGATGTGACCAAGGAAATGCAACTCAATATCAATTCCCCCAATTCTGACATTTTAGAAATATCCTATAAGTGGCCCTAGCATGCAGTTTGGCTCGACCTCAAGCCTCAGAATAGGAGGAGCACCTACTGGACTTTGAGGTCTCAGTTTCCTTACAATTTTCTTTAGGCACCACAACAGGTTTGCAGACAACCTAAGATGCTAAAACTTTATAAACACCAGTAAAAAGACCCCATATTGGAAACTACACCCCTTAAGGAATATATCCAGGGCTGTAGTGAGTATATTGACACACAAGTTTTTCATAAATTGTTTGATCCACAGATTAAAAAGTGCCGGAAAAAGGAGTCTTTCAACCACAATTTTAGTTTCACTGGACATAGACTATCCCTGTCCTGGGCCACAGCATGAGCCCCAAACCTGCATGACCCACAGATTAAAAAGTGCCGGAAAAAGGAGTCTTTCAACCACCATTTTAGTTGAACTGGACATTGACTATACCTGTTCTGTTCCACAGTATGACCATTAAACCTGTCTGACCCACAGATTAAAAAGTGCCGGAAAAAGGAGTCTTTCAACCACCATTTTAGTTTCACTGGACATAGACTATACCTGTCCTGGGCCACAGCATGAGCCCCAAACCTGCATGACCCCCAGATTTAAAAAGTGCCGGAAAAAGGAGTATTTCAACCACCATTTTAGTTGAACTGGACATTGACCATACCTGTCCTGGGTCACAGCATGAGCCCTAAACCTGCATAACCCCCAGATTTAAAAAGTGCCAGAAAAAGGAGTATTTTAACCACCATTTCAGATTCACTGGACATAGACTATCCCTGTCCTGGGCCACAGCATGAGCCCCAAACCTGCATGACCCCCAGATTTAAAAAGTGCCAGAAAAAGGAGTATTTTAACCACCATTTCAGTTAAACTGGACATTGACTATCCATGTCCTGGACTGCAGCATGACCCAAAAACCTGCACAGGTGTCCTTATGGACCATCAGCTTGGACCTGGTGAAACGCTATCCAGCGAGAAACGCGTAGTCCTGTTTTAATGTCCTAATAAACTGTATCTATACTTTATCAGTCTAGCGCCATCATTCCTTCTTTTTTTTCCCTTTTATCACACTATAAGTCAGTTGTGATTTTTAATATGTATATATAATCCTACCAATGAAGTTGCTGTAGCGCCTCCAATTCTTAAAGGGGTTGTCTCGCTACAAAGAATAGCTTTCAAATTGTAGGGAACACAAAATAAAGACATTTTCCAAATATATTGCTTTGTTCATCTGTTTTCCTTAAGGAGATACAAGTGAATTTATGACCTCCCTGGCTGTTTCAGTTCCCTCAGTAACTGAACTGTAAACAATTCTCCCCTTTTTGTTTGTTCTACGTGATAGCAGTGAGTGATGTCATCACACAGATCCTGGCAGCTTCTGTGCTACTGGGCAGTAAAAAGCTTGATTTATCTCAAGTAAACAGCTCTGTAATTAGGGCTTTTGTTTGAGTGATCAGATAAAAAGTCCTGTTAGTAGTTTCAGAAGCTTCTGAACTAATCTGATCTAATTAGCAACTGAAAACACAGAGCTGGATACACCATGGAGCTTATGCAAATTTCAGTCAGTCTGAACCAGGAAGTGACAGTGTATTTCATTCATGCAGCCTATGAAACTCTGTAGGGAGACAACTCCTTTAAGTAAATAGTTCTTGCTGTCTCAATGAATCACTTATACATTGGAAAATGCAGATTTTAGTCAGTTTAAATTTCAGATGTTAAACTTGTTAAATCTAGCACTGATATTAGGGGCGACATCTATGATTTTTTGAATCACAACACTCAAAATTGGCGCAGTGAGTGTTATGCGGCAAACTTTGCACAGCAGTTTCACATCAAACTTTGGTGCTTTAAAATGTGTTGTCAGGTGCACATTGTGCCACGTTTGGCGGTACATCTGTTCATACATATGTAGAACCGGCAATTTATGGCAAAAAAATAATAGCAAAGGCGAATTCATAGATGTCACCCTAAGTGTCTCAAGAAGTCTTATGTTTCTTCAACATGATATCTAACAGTAACTTGTGAATGCATCTCTTATACAATAACAGTAAAGTAACAACAAATTAGCTCTGAGTAATGTCTCTTGTAGATTTCTAAATATTATAAGACAAATACATAAGAGAGTACCAACTTACCAGTATAAGTAGTGTTGCTGCTGAGCACTTCTGGTGATACAGCAAGGCTAAAGTTCCCAGTAACATTTGTATTGTTCACTACATTACAAGTAGGAGGTGGTGGCTCAGTTGTACTGGATGTAGTTAAACTGCTACTAGTGGAGGGAGAAGTGGAAATTTTGTTAGAAGAGCTAGAACTGACTGTTGTTTGAGTGTTATCTAAAGTTGTGCTTGTTGCAGATGTAGTGCCTGTGGCAGTGGCGTTTGAGGTAGATGATGTAGCTGTTGAAGTAGCAGTGGTTGCAGTGGTTGCTGATGTAGCTGTTGTAGTAGCAGTGGTTGCTGGTGTAGATGTTGTAGTAGCAGTGGTTGCTGGTGTAGCTGTTGTAGTAGCAGTGGTTGCACTGGTTGCTGATGTAGCTGTTGTAGTAGGAGTGGTTGCAGTGTGTGCAGATGTAGTTGTTGTAGTAGCAGTGGTTGTAGTGCTTGCTGGTGTAGCTGTTGTAGTAGCAGTGGTTGCAGTGCTTGCTGGTGTAGCTGTTGTAGTAGCAGTGGTTGCTGATGTAGCTGTTGTAGTAGCAGTGGTTGCACTGCTTGCTGGTGTAGTTGTTGTAGTAGCAGTGGTTGCAGTGCTTGCTGGTGTAGCTGTTGTAGTAGCAGTGGTTGCTGATGTAGCTGTTGTAGTAGCAGTGGTTGCACTGCTTGCTGGTGTAGTTGTTGTAGTAGCAGTGGTTGCAGTGCTTGCTGGTGTAGCTGTTGTAGTAGCAGTGGTTGCTGATGTAGCTGTTGTTGTAGCAGTGCTTGCAATGGTTGCTGATGTTGCTGTTGTAAAAGCGGTGGTTGCAGTGGTTGCTGGTGTAGCTGTTGTAGTAGCAGTGCTTGCAGTGGTTGCTGATGTAGATGTTATAGTAGCAGTGGTTGCAGTGTTTGCTGATGTAGCTGGTGTAGTAGCAGTGGTTGCAGTGGTATCTGATGCAGGTGTTGTAGTATCAGTGGTTGCAGTGGTTGCTGATGTAGCTGTTGTAGTATCAGTATTTGCAGTGGTACCTGATGCAGTTGTTGTATCAGTGGTTGCAGTGGTACCTGATGTAGCTGTTGTAATATCAGTGGTTGCAGTGGTACCTGATGTAGCAGTTGTAGTATCAGTGGTTGCAGTGGTTCCTGATGTAACTGTTGTAGTATCAGTGGTTGCAGTGGTAGTTGATGTAGCTGTTGTAGTATGAGTGCATGCAGTGGTATCTGATGTAGTTGTTGTATCAGTGGTTGCAGTGGAACCTGATGTAGCAGTTGTTGTATCAGTGGTTGCAGTGGTAGTTGATGTATCTGTTGTAGTATGAGTGCATGCAGTGGTATCTGATGTAGCTGTTGTATCATTGGTTGCAGTAACTGATGTAGCAGTGTTGTATCATGGTTGCAGTGTAGTTATAGCTGATGTAGTATGATGTATGCAGTGGTCTGAGTGTAGTTGATCATTGTCAGTATCTGATGTAACTGTTGTATCAGTGGTTGCAGTGGTAGTTGATGTAGCTGTTGTAGTATGAGTGCATGCAGTGGTATCTGATGTAGTTGTTGTATCAGCAGTTGTTGGTATTTCGTCTGTAGTGGCTTCAAGAGCTGCCTGGCTTATTAGCAGTAAAATGATAGTTCTAAGTGTTAGAGTAGTAGGAGCCATTGCTGACCTGTAAATGTCAAGTCATCAATAGTATTAGCTTATATAGGGTACAGCTAAACAATGTATAGAGGGTGGAGTCAGGCAGTTTGTAGGTTGCTGTGGGACTTGGAAACTGTCCACAAATACAAAACTTCATAAAATGAGTGAGGACACAATACAGGAATGAAACAATAGTAATTGCACAGCAGAGAAAGATCACATAGTTTCATTTGTGACCGTTTGTGGATGGTTGAATAAAGAGCATTTGTGCTAAGATTACAAATCCTATTGTGGGAACAATTAATAAATTGTGAAACATAATGGTTATTTATTTTTATTAATTTATATAGCTCTGTAATATTCCATAGAGAGTGTCATCAATTACATTGGTCCATGTCCCCATTGGGGCTTCCAGTCTTAATTCCATAACAACTTACAGAATGTTTTTAGAGCATGGAGAAAACCAGAGTACCCTGAAAAAACTCACATAAACATGGAGAGAAAATACAAATGACAAAACAAAAGCACAATGTCTTGCATCAAAACATGATATGGAGCTCTGCAAAGTATAGCTCCAAATGTGGTAGGATTATACAAATCACCTTCACCTCAAAAATAAATATAAACAGCTGAAGATGCAATAAAATCTTTTCAATAACCCACTTCTCTTCACAGCAATTTTTTACAGCATGTACCATTAGAATGGCGATAACATACTACACAGAAGCCAAGGTGGAGGTTTTAGGATGTTGTCACAAGCAGTATTAAGCTTTCAAAACATTATAAAATTTATACATGCTAGGCAGTAAATAACTGCTTCCAAGCATTACTCACTACTCACTACGCACATCGGCCCGTGGCGTTCCAGTTCCACGTCTACAGACTGCTACTAGTGACATCACCAGAGCTACTGAAGCTCAATAGTCTTGTTGGTGCTAGGTGTTTCAGTTTTCCTCAGGGTCGGATCCAGCAATACGATATATTAACAGCAGAAAATACTCAACAGCTTAAAGGGATTGTCTCATTTCAGACACAGATGGCATATTGCCAGGATATTCCATCAATGTCAGATAGGTGCAGGTACCATCTCTGGGACCCACAGATATCTTGAGAACAACCTGTCTGTTTTGAATGGAAAGGTGGTTGGAATTCTCCCATTGATTTACATATACATACATTTTTTTGAAGGTTATACTAAATAAATTAAGGTTATGGACTCTTTTAAAGTTCACTATGGGCAGTTCTCAATTAAAAAGGCTGTATCATTTCAGACATTGCTACCATATTGCTAGGATATGCTATTAATGTCAGATAGGTGTGGGTCCCACCATCTCAAGAACGAGCCTTGAAGCCTCTCCGTTTTGAACAGAGAAATGGTCGGGGCTCGCCCATTAAATATCAATCAGTTCTGACCACCGCATTTAGGGCAGATTGGTTCTTGTCTTATTGGTTCCAAGTCTTCATCAGTAGGGAAAACCGAGATTAAAAATGTCCTATCCCTTTCCCTTCATCCACATCTTTCCCCACCCACCTTTGTTTGAACTTGAAGAACACAAGTCTTTTTACAACCATACTAACTATGTAACTATTTAACTCACAGACTGTAGTCTATAGCCGCCTGCACCAGTATATATGCAGTTAATGTTACATGCAGTATTTTGCTGCAGAAAAATTTATATTGCCATGGAAAGTATGTTTGATTATTTTCATTAAGGTACATACAGATGAAACCTGAAGTTTACATACCCTATATAAAAAGACACATGTGCATGTTTTCTCACTATCTGACATGAAATCAGAATAAACCTTACCTGTTTTAGGTCAATTAGGAACCAAAATTATTTATATTTGCCAAATGCCAGAATAATGAAAGGCATTATTACTTTCTGCAAGTCAAAAGTTTGCATACATTTTACTAGTATTTGGTAGCATTGCCCTTAAACTGAGTGACTTGGGTCAAACATTTTGGATATCCTTCCACAAGCTTCTCACAAAAGAATTTTGGTCCATTCCGCATGACAGAACTGGTGTAACTGAGCCATATTTGTAGGTGGCCTTGCTTGCATCTGCCTTTTCAGCTTTGCCCATAAATTTTCAATAGAATTGAGATCAGGACTTTGTGACGGCCACTCCAAAACATTTACTTAGTTATCCTTAAGCCACTTTGTAACCAGTTTGGCAGTATGCTTTGGGTCATTCTCTTTTTGGAAGACCCTTTTCAGTCCAAGCTTTAACTTCCTGGATGATGTCTTGAGATGTTATTTCAGTAGTGCCACATAACCTTTTTTCCTCATGATGCCATCTATTTTGTGAAGTGCACCAGTCCCCCCTGCAACACCAAACATGATGCTGCCACCCCAGTGTTTCACAGTTGAGATGGTGTTCTTCGGCTTCCAAGCTTCTCCCCTTTTCCTCCAAACGTAACGATGGTCATTATGGCCAAACAGTAAAATTTTAGTTTCATCAGACCACAGGACATGTCTCCAAAAATGTAGGTCTTTGTTTCTACGTGCCTTTGCAAACATTAATCTGATTTTTATATGTTTTGTTTTGGAGTAATGGCTACTTCCTGGCAGAGTGGTCTTTTGGCCCATATTGATACTGTACTCATTTCACTGTGGATACAGACACAATCTTACCAGCTTCTGCCAGCATCTTCACAAGGACTTTTGCTTTTGTTCTTTGGTTGATATGCACATGTCGGACTAAAGCACGTTCATCTCTCAGACACAGAACCCATCTCCTTCTTGAGCGGTATGATGGCTGGACATTCTTATCTTTTTTGTACTTGCATATTATTGTTTGCACAGATGAATGGGGCACATTCAGGTATATGGAAGTTGCAACCAAAGATGATACAGACTTGTGCAAGTCCACCATTCTCTTCCTGATATCTTGGATGATTTCTTTAGAATTTCCCACAGTGTGTCTCTGGTGTACAATAAAATACATCCACAGGTGTGTCTCTATTTAACTCAGATGTTGGCAATAAACCTATCAAAAGCTTCCAAATACATGACATCATCATATGGGCTGTCACAAATAGGCATAGTAATCCTAGTGTATGTAAACTAGGTGCCGCAATTACAGTAATTCATAGCTCGTAGAGAGCTATGGATTGCGCGTCATCTCCCCGAGCATACAATGCGATTGTATTGGACGCACGGGGGGAGAATTGACATGTCAATTGTTTGCGGCGCTTAGGCGCTGCTGACAATGCATGTCAATGGGGCTGCCCCCCCCAATGCTTTGGATTACACACTGATCAGCGTGTGGTTACAACACACGGCGTATTGTAGCACATATTATATGTGCCGCAATAAGCCATGTGAACATACCCTAATTGACCTAAAATGGGTAGGATATATTTCTGTTCTTTCCTACTCCTTTCTCAATCACTGCAGAGAAACCAGTGTCAGAAAGTTCTACAAAATGACTTACTTATATGAAACACCTACTAGTAATACTTGCAAGATTTAAGCAATTCTTTTGAAGAACAAATTTAGTTGCTTAGATTTAAACTGGCAGATATAGATGATGGACGTGTTGGAAAAAACATTTCGCTGTTACCTAATCAATGTACAAATTTCCAATCTGATGTATTTGTTGCAATCCTGCCTCTTCTAGCTATAGAGAGCATTGTATCAAGCCGAAAGCCTTACCACCAACTTCTCTACAGATGCCATTGTCAAATATATTTTTAACCTGATAAGGACAGATTTATGTATGTAAAAGGTAAGATATGATCTTTTCCGTGAGATTCTACATTTTTGAGATGCACTAGTAGGTTAGAGTGTATCAAAAATCAGTACAACCCTCCATCAAAGTTCATTACTACAACACATCAGATTCTTTTCCACCTCTGAAACTTTCAGAAGTAACTTAAAAATCCATCTATTCAGGGTAGCCTCCAACCTCTGTTAGTTAACCTTTACGGCACTACATGACCATACAAACATGTGTGTCTCTCACCTTCTGTCTCATTCCTCTTCCCCTGCAGATTGCAAGCCTTTGAGGGCAGGGTGCTCTCTCCTCTTGTACCTGTTTGTTGCCTATTTAGTAATATTGTTATACTTGTTTTGGTCTTATTTTATGTATTTTTACCTTTTCAAACGTACAGTGCCCTGAATTTATGGTGATTTAAAATAAATACCAATATATTATCAGTAGTGTTATGTTCTGATGTAGGTATAATACAGATAATAGTATTACGTTTCAACCCCAACCATGCCAGTTCCCAATCATATTTGGATAGTGGGAAGTAGGGAAGAATGTATGCTATACGTTGTAGCCACTATCCTCATTAGTCCTCTCTTCCCCAATATCCAGATAGAACTCAGCACTCCCTTGCAGCACCTCTCCTGACATCCTCCTGCTCTTATTAGCATTTCCTGACCTCCTGGACTACTCATATTTTCTTCTTACTTGGGCTCATATGCCTTATAGCTATAGTACATGTGCTTGCTACAATATTTATCTTCCATACATTACATTTACTACCACTGCTACTGCCTCTTATTGAGATTCCTTTTAAATAAAGTCGATCTGCCGACCAAAACATTAAAAGAAGAAGCACATACATTATATTCTTCAGTGATTTTGTATGGGATGAAACACTTTGTAATTTCTATATTTATTGACATTGTAACATAAATATGTATGACACTCTTTGAAGTATATCTTATTATTGTGTGCTGTACATGTCTATAATTATTTAGAATCAGAGGAATATCTGGATGGGAACAAAACATTCTATCATTGTGATTGTCCAAATGTCAGAACATAACACTATTGATACCAGATGAACTTTAACAGAGACAATTCAAAAAATCTTCTTTATACAGTATGTTAAAAAAAAAAAAAAAAAGTTCTTATTGATGCCATGGACTTACTGGACCATAAGGTTCTGACTACATGGCAAGCCTCTCCAGTCAGTTTTTGATGCGGATTCTGATTTTCAAAACCATCAAAAAGCCATCAAAAAGCACTCCCATCGACCCCAATTGAAAATCCAAGTTGTAGTCAATACGACTTGGATTTTCAATAGGTTGGATATGCAAACTGCCATTTTTACAAAATACTTGGAACATGTTCATTCTTTCCGCCAAATTGTAGGTCAAAAAACGTGTCCTAAGACTTTCTATGTCGGCTCCACATCCAAGCTCCATAGAGATGAGTGGGACTTTGACTGTAAATCCAGCTGAAAAAAAAACAACCAGAAATCCACATTAAAAATCATGTTGAAATACTCATTGGATAATGCAGTTTTAGAATTCAGAATTTGGCGAGTATTTTGACAGGTGCTATGCGGATGCAGCCCTAGTCCTTCCACTGAGCACCATACAACTAATACAATGAGTGTGATACCACTAGTAAATAGATTTTTTGATAATAGGCTCCTCATTGCTTTGTCTGCAAAATCCTGATCCCATTGCAGAGGTTTTAACTCAGTAACATAGAGTTTATCACTGAAATTAGTTTTTACCAAGAAGGGTTCAAAAATTACTGTAGACTGACACAATCTGCAAGGTCTCTTGCCTCCTCTCAGTCAGTATCACACAGTTTGATCCTGGAGGTTTGGTGTGCTATTTCGGGTTTCAGCTCTTTGTTTCATCCAGCAAGGTTACTGTTAAGAACCTGGCTTAGAACTCTCTCAAGCTGTGGATTGTGAACTAATAGAGCTAAAAAACCCATCCACTATCACCAGTATTTGCCCGATTATTTGTGCAAAGTTATTGGGTCCTTTGCACTTATCCTTAAAAGAGTTGTCTCCCCACAGGGTTTCAAAGAATGCATGAAAGAAATTCTCTGTCACTTCCTGGTTCAGACTAATTTGCATAAACTCCATGCTTGTACAACATAAGCTCCGTGCTTTCAGATGCTAATTAAATTAGATTAGCTTCTCAAACTACTGGAAGGACTTCTTATCTGATCCCCAAAACAAAAACCCTAATTACAGAGCTGTTTACTTGAGATAAATCAAGCTTTTTACTGTCTGGCAGCACAGGACACTGACTGACACGTTGGACCTGTGTGATGACTCACTCACTGTTATCTCATTGAACAAACAGCCCAGGAGATTTGTTTACAGGTCAGTTATTGAGGGAACTGAAATAGCCACAGAGGTAATAAATTCACTTGTATCTCTTTAGGGAAAACAGAGGAACAATGCAATATATTTGGAAAATGTCTTTATTTTGTGTTCCCTACAATTTGAAAGCTATTCTTTGTAGCGAGACAACCCCTTTAAGGTTCCTTTGTTCTTGTAACTATTGGCTGCTTGGTTCTAACCTCGGCCTGTCTCCTTGTTTTTATCTCAGTGTCAGTTCTTCGAATTATACACCTGTGCTCCATATCTACCGATATCCTGTCGAGTCTGATACTTGTATCCTGTTCCTTGTCTACAGCTGCTGGTATTCACATCCATCCTGTTTATCCCGTGTCCCCATCCATGTGTGCTTCTGTCTGATATCCACATGTCTTCAGCTGTCTGGTACCCTGTTCCAAGTTCTTTACACTCCTGGTGTCGTTTTCTGATGATCTGGAATCGTCAGTTCCTGGCAGGGCCGCCAACAGAAATTTCAGGGCCTCATACAGCTGAAGCACCTGGCCCCCCTGTAAACCCCGCCCCAGCAACCCGATTGCCCCGCCCCCAGCAACCTGATTGCCCCGCCCCCAGCAAAAAAACGGCCTCTAGGACATAAATGCGCCCATTTTACCACATAATACAGTATGCAAAAAAGAACTGTATTGTGTAGTACACTGTACCAAGAGAGTCACATATCTGTCTGTCTCACACATCTGTCTGTCTCACATATCATAGACACAGGGCTAAGTAGCTCCATCCATATCCCCCACCGGCCCACATACACTATCCCCCTCCATATTTCCCTTGGTCACGCCACCTTCTAAAATAATCACCAGCAAGAAAGAAAGTGTAACTCCTATCACAGGGTCAGGTGTTCCCTCACTTTTACAATCAGGGACAAGTGTACACTGGCACTATACCCGCACCTACAACACCACCGCATAGAGACCACATAGAGGCCGACACCAGCTCGGGTCACATCACGTTACAGTAAATACAGCCTGATACTAAGAAGCAAAAAAACCCCTGACATCCAGGACTCCCCAAACTTTCTTTCGAAGCCCCGTTCTCTTCCTTGGTATTCTTTTTCCCTTTTCTTCTGCACCATTCCACACCGCCATGATACTTTCCCGCCACAACCCAAAATCCCTGCAAAAATTTACACACAAATACTTAGAATCCTCAATTTCAACATCTCTTTACCTTTTCCCACCTCTGTACAAGTTTCCCCCGGGGTGGGAAAGCGGGACAGGCCATAACTTAGGGGTCTGTATTTTGGAAGGTGGGGGGGGGACAACCCCCTGGAGATAATGCACAACTGGGGGCTGCCCCAAAATTTTATATTACCTGGTAGGTAGACAAGACCCTGGGAGGTTGCAAATGTCAAGGCCCCCGGGTTATTAGTAGGCCCTTTTAAAGGGTAGGTAGACACCCCCGGATAATTTGGTGGGCCAACCCCAGTAGGTTGGGGGGTCCTACCATGGTCCCCTTTTAGTTTGTAGGCAGCAAGCCCCCTTTAGTATTAGGCATCAGGGCCCCCCCTTTATTTTAGGTGAGTCAGGGCCCCCCTTTATTTTTGGGTGAGTGGGGGCCCCCTTTAAAATTTTAATTCGGGCCCCCTTTATGTTTAGGTAGGCCGGGGCCCCCCCCTTTATTTTTTGGGTATAGCCGGGGGCCCTCCTTTAAGTTGGGTGAGCCAGGGCCCCCCTTTTAAAGGGGTTGGGTACCGGGACCCCTTTAGAGTTAGGTAGCCAGGCCCCTGAAGAGTTGGTAGCCAGGACCCCTTGCTTATTAGAGTCGGGGGCCCCCCGTAGAGTTGGGTAGATCAAGGCCCCCTTTAGCGTTAGGTGCCAGGCCCCCTTTTAAGATGGGTACGTCAGGGCCCCTTTAGAGATAGGTAGCGTCAGGGCCCCCTTCATCGTTAGGTAGCGTCAGGCCCACTTAGAGATAGAGCCGGGGCCCCCCTATAGAGATGTTAGCCAGTGCCCCCTTTAGAGATAGTAGTCAGAGCCCCCTTTTAGAATAGGTAGCTCAGGGCCCCTTTCAGAGATAGTAGCGTCAGGGCCCCCTTCACTTAGGTATCAGGCCCCCTTTAACTTACTAGCCAGGACCCCCTTTAAGATGGGGTATCGTCAGGCCCCCTTTAGAAAGGGGTAGATCATCCCCCTTTAGAGATGGGAGAGTCGGGGCCCCCTTTAGAGATAGTACTCAGGGCCCCCCTTTAGAGATAGGTAGCGTCAAAGCCCCCTTTAGAGATGGGTAGCTCAGGGGCCCCCTTCAAGATGGGTACGTCGGGGCCCCCTTCACTTTAGGAGCGTAAAGGGCCCCCTTTAGAATAGGAAAGGGTCAGGGCCCACTTTAGAGAAGAATCAAGCCCCCTTTAGAATAGGTAGCGAAGGGGCCCCCTTCATTTTGGGTATCAGGCCTTTTTTTTCTAGGTAGCCAGGGCCCCCTTTAAGACAGGTACTCAGGGCCCCTTCACTTAGGTACAGGGCCCCCTTTGGGCGTTGGGTACCGGGTCCCCTTTTAAAAAAAAGGGTACGCAGGCCCCCTTTTAGGATGGGTAGCTCAGGGTCCCCTTCAGAGATGGGAACGCGGGGCCCCCTTCAACTTAGAAGTCAGGGCACCCTTTAGACTTACTACCAGGCCCCCCCCTTTAAGATGGTAGCGCGGGCCCCCCTTTTAAGATGGGTACGTCGGGCTCCCTTTAGAAAGGAGGCGGGGCTCCCTTTAGAGATGGGTACATGGGGCCCCCCTTTAGAAATAGCGCGGGGCCCATTAAGAGATGGGTAACCAGGGCCCCCTTCAGCGTATTAGTCAGGGCCCCCTTTAACTTTACACCAGGACCCCCTTTAGAGATAGTTGCTCAGGGCCCCCTTAGAGGTAGAACGCGGGCCCCCTTTAGAGATGGGTACGTCGGGGCCCCCTTAGAGATAGGTAGCCGGGCCCGCTTCCATAATAATAATAAATATATAATAAAAAAATATATATAATATATAAATATAAAAAAAAAAAAAAAAAAAACCACTCACCTTCTCCCCCCCGGCCGCTCCGAGCTCACTCCCGGGCTTTTCCCACCCTGCATGGGCGGCGCGTGATGTGACGCACCCACGCCTACATCACGAGGGCCCCCCGGGAGCTGAAGGGCCCAATGCCTTCAGCCTGCCCGGGAACAGCAGAGCGAGCGCTAGTGGCGCTTCTCCGCTGACCTGGCAGCCCCGGGAGTCAGGGGGATCGCCCCAACTCCCCGGGCCGGCTCTGACCTCGGGGTGCAGGGGCCCGGGGGTTCAGTACCGGGTCGCCCCCGGGCCCCCCCGGGGGCGACGGCAACTGCCCCGGGGGCCCCCCCAGCCTTGGGCCCACACTGTGGGCCATGTGAGCCGCTTGCCTAGCCACCCCGGCCTGCTTTCAAAACGGGGCCCCCTTTTTCCCACCGGGCCCCCCTAAGAGACCGGGTGTACCCCCCGTAGGGGGGTCCGGGTTCCTGGTGTCCCCCCCTGCTGGTCGATCCTGCACTATTGGGGTTTCCTCTTCTGCTTTCGATACGCACTACTGGGGTTTTGCTTCCTCTGGCTAGAGTCCCAAAACCCACTGGTTCCTCTTTCCCGCTGCACGGAATCCGATCCACTTTTGGCTGCTTCCTGTTGGTCCAAATCCCTGTTCCCCGGGGCCCGCCGCCGCTGGTCCAGAACCACCCCCTTTCCCGGGGTCTGCGCCTCTTTCCAGAATCTGTGCTCCTAGTTTCTGCTGCCTGCGGGTACAGAATCTGCTGCTCCTGGTGTTTTTCACCTGCTAGTTCTGAATCTGTTGTTCCTCGTATCAGCTGCTAGCTCTACAAGCAGGGCTGCCGTCAGACATTTCGGGGCCCCCTACAGCTAAAGCACCGGGCCCCTGCAAAACCCCCCCCATTCAACCCCCCCTTTCAACCAGCCTCCTTCAAATCCGCCCTTTTAACCCCATCACTCCCCCCCCCCAACAACCACACCACAACCACTGCCAAACCAAATCAAAAAAACAACAAATTATTTATCTTATTTCAGTAAGATACTAACAAGGCCAGCAAAAAACACTGCATGATCAAAGTTTTTCACCACTGTTATACCAAACCAGTATAACCTCCCCAAAACACCAAACAACATACAAAAAACCAAATAATACTGCCCCAATCACACGTTATGACAAATCACATGATTTACTGACCAAAAAAGCAACTAAGGCCCATATTACCAATTAACCCCAAATATTCAAAGACCAAAAATACCACCACATCACACCACATAACCCAAAGATCAAAAACGTTAATGATTTTAAAACCACAGAATAAAAACCAATATTACCACCATTCAATGACCATATAGCGGTACATGTTTGAAAACTGTCTAGGTATAAACCTTTCTTTGTTGCTCATAGCAACCAATCAGAGTTCCCCTTAGATTTTTTCAGAGCAACATAAAGGGGCGCTGTGATTGGTTGCTACGGAGAACAACGAAAGTCTTTCACCTAGACAGTTTTCAAACATGTGGTAGATACAGGTGCACAAAGTACAGTTACATTTAGTCACTCACAGGTGATGTCGTCTGATAAGTTGCTCACTTTCCCTTTTCTTCTCCATCCGGTCCTGGACACCATGAGGACTTTTCCTGGACACCACTCGTCCCTGCAGAATTCACAACACAAACACCTGAGACTCACAATCCCACCTGTACACATCTCCCTATGAACAAACTCCCCATCCATAGTTCCCCAAATAGTAATAATTACCCCTTTAGTGCCCTGGAAGTTCGTTCTATAGGGACCTCCATAGGTGAGTAGATAGTGGGTCCCCATCGGTAGGTAGCCAGGTAGAAGGTCCGCATAAGTAGAGGGAGAACCGGGCCCCTCCACTCCTCTTCAGCAGCGCCGGGCCCCTTCACTCCTCCTCAGCAGCGCCGGGCCCCTTCACTCCTCCTCAGCAGCGCCGGGTCCCTCCACTCCTCCTCAGCAGCGCCGGGTCCCTCCACTCCTCCTCAGCAGCGCCGGGCCCCTCCACTCCTCCTCAGCAACGCCGGCCCCTCCACTCCCCATCCGTAGCGTCGGTCCCCCTCCCCAGTCCTGTGGGGACTTATGGGGGCCTGGCAACATTTCGGGGCATTAAATGGGGCCCCCACAACTTTTTGGGGCCTTATGGGGGCGCCCACAACATTTAGGGGCCTTATGGGGGCCCCACAACATTTAAGGGCCTTGAATGTGGTCCCCACAACATTTAGGGCCTCCTCAGCAGCGCCAGGCCCCTCCACCCCTCCTCAGCAGCACCGGGCCCCTCCAATCCCCCTTAGTAGTGCCGGGCCCCTCCCCAGTCCTGTGGGGACTTATGGGGGGCCACAACATTAAGGGGCCTTGTGGGGCCCCCATAAAGCCCCTAAATGTTGTGGGGCCCTCCATAAGGCCCCTAAATGTTGTGGGCCCCCCATAACATTTAGGGGCCTTATGGGGGGCCACAACATTTAGGGGCCTTATGGGGGGCCCACAACATTTAGGGGCCTTATGGGGGGCCCCACAACATTTAAGGGCCTTGAATGGGGTCCCCACATTTAGGGGCCTTGAATGGGGCCCCCACAATATTTAGGGGCCTTAAATGGGGCCCCCACAATATTTAGGGGCCTTATGGGGCCCCCACAACCTACAGGTGTCTTATGGGGACCCCCACAGGACTGGGGAGGGGCCCGGCGCTGCGGGCGAGGACTGGAGGGGCCCGGCGCTGCGGAGAAGGAATGGAGGGGCCCGGCGCTGCGAGTCACGCTGCGCGCCATACTGTCCCTTTAACTGTCTATGACTTACTAGTTCTTCAGAGCGCAGCAGCTCCTGACTGAGCAGCCGGGCGGCCCCTCCTCCTTCCTCCGGCCGTGGGCAGGAAGCACGGTCATTTGAATCAGTGAGGCATGGTGTCACTAGTTGCCATGGCGACCTCTGCACAGCAGTAACGCTGTGCACAGATCGCCTCTTCAAACAGCAATCTAATGATTGCTGTTCCCCAGTGAGGATTTGCTGTTACAAATCCTGAAAACATTGATTCTATTTAGTATACCACTTATGAAGCAAGCCACTGAAGCGAGCTGCCTTCTCAGCTCAAATGCATGCAACCTCAGAAACTAGTGGACTTGATTATTCACAAACGTTGCAAAATATTTATTTCTTATCCAATTTTTCAGGACACACGTAATAAAACTTCATAATATTAGAAAGTCAATAGTGGTATACTTAAGTGCAAGTCCAACTTCTTCTCGGACGAGTTCAACTCATAAGAGTAGCAGAGGAGATGTAGACAAAGAGCGAGCAACACACTCGGATAGCGACGTTTCGAAGGCTCCGCCTTCTTTCTCAAGCATGAGAAAGAAGGCGGAGCCTTCGAAAACGTCGCTATCCGAGTGTGTTGCTCGCTCTTTGCTACATCTCCTCTGCTACTCTTATGAGCTGAACTCGTCGAGAAGAATTGGACTTGCATTTAAATTTATACCACTATTGACTTTCTAAAATTATTGAATTTTTTTATTTAGTTTTTGTCCTGAAAAATTGGATAAGAAATAAATATTTTGCAACGTTTGTGAATAATCAAGTCCACTATTTTCTGAGGTTGCTGTTACAAATCCTCACTGGGGAAAAGTAAAAAAATGTGAAAAAGTAAAAAAAAAAAGTAAAAAAGTAAAACACAAACAAAAAATAAAATTAAACCATGTACATCCCCTTTTCCCCTTTACAAACGCCAATCGCCCCAAAAAAGATCAAAAATAAATAAAGTACCCATATTTGGTATCGCCGTGTGCGTAACGACCCACCCAAATAAATTTTGTCATGTTAATTAACCCGTACGGTGAACGCCTTTAAAAAAAACAAAAACAGAAACGTCACAGAAATTGCGATTTTTGTACATCCTGCAGACATAAAATGGAATAAAAAGCGATCAAAAATCATATAAATGCCAAAGTTGTGCCAATTAAAACGTCAGTTCTTTCCCGCAAAAAAAAAAGTCCTTACACGTTCTGTATACGGAAAAAAAAATAAGTTATGGCTCTCAGAAGACAGCGATGCATAAATATTATTTAACACAATTAAAAACACTTTTTTTTTTAAAGTGCTTCCAAATTTAAAAAAACTATATAAATAGGGTTCACCGTATAATCGTATCGCCCCAAAGAGAGTAAAGCTAATGGTCATGGATACGCACGGTGAGGGGTGTTTAAAAATAAAAATAAAAAACACTACTAGGATTGCAGTATTTTCTTCACCCTGCCTTCCAAAAAACGGATTTAAAACTGACAAAAAAGTCTTGTCCCCCCAAAAATGATACCAATAAAAACGTCACCACATCCTGCAAAAAAACAAGCCCTACACAGCTCTTACACAGAAAAATAAAAAAGTTATGGCTCTCAGACTATGGGGCATGAAAAAAACGTGTTTTCTTTTTGAATAAAAGTGTTTTTATTGTGTAAAAGCAGTAAAACATAAAAAAATAAAAATTTGGGGTTTATCGCTGTAATCGTATCGACCTGCTGAGTAATACTAGCTTTGTCAGCTTTTACTGCACGGTGAACCGTTTGTAAAAAAAATAAAAATAAAAAAACACTACCCAGGAATGATTTTTTTGTTTTTTTTTTGTTCAAATGCCTAAACAAAACCTTAATAAAAAAGTGATCAAAGCGGCATATCCCCCCCAATAATGGTACTAATAAAAAACTTAATCATCCCACAAAAAACAAGCCCTTTTAATCAGCTCCGTATACAGAAAACTTAAAAGGGTTAAGGCTATCAGAACAGGACAACATAAAAACGCAATTTTTTTTAGACCTATTTTATTTGTGAAAAAGTAATAAAACATAAAAAAACTATATAAAATCTATATCATTGCAATTGTTACCGACCCCCAAAGTAAAGATATACAAATCATTATATATGCACGGCGAATGCTGTAAATTGAAGCCAAAAAACAATGGTGGAACTGCGTTTTCCCCTAAATTTTTCATAGCCCAATGCAAAAAAAAAAAAATTTGTAAACACTGTGCACCCTAAATGCACAATACACCCTAGATGAGATCAAATGAGGGCGTGCTGAATCCAAAATGGGGTGGTTTTGGAAGGTTTCGCCTGTTCTGGTACTTTGGGGGCTTGTAAATGGGACATGGCCCCACCAAAATCTGCGCTCCAAAAGCAAAATAGCGCTCCCTCCCTTATAACGCCCTGCCATGCCCCCAAACACCCAGTTTACACCCACATGTAGGGTATTGTGAACTTGGAAGAAATTGCGTAACAAATTTTGGGTCCCTTTTTTACCAGGATGCCTTGTAAAAATTAAACATTTTCAGCTAAATTTCGATTATTAGAAAAAAAAAATGTATTTCATTTTTTACGCCTTAAAGCTAAAAAATTTGTGAAACACCTGTGGGGTCGATATACTCATTACACCCCTGGATATATTCTGTAAGGGTTTAGTTTCCAATTGGGGTATTTTTTGGGGGCATTTATTAAGTTTTTGGGACCTTTAGGGTGTCCCCAAACCTGAAATGGCCCCTAATTTAAAATCGTTTTGAAAATGAGACCCCAGAGGGCCAGTTAGGTGCTCCCCCTATTCTGGGGCTTGTTTGGTTGAGCCAAATAATGCACTAGGGCCACTATGGGATATCTCTGAAAAAAAAGCCCGAATCTGGGGAATCAATATTAAGTTGTATTTCCCTGATCACATTTACCGAATTCTTGTGAAAAATGTTAAAAATTGAAAATCTGCAAAAAAAAGTTTTAAATTTGAAATTTCACTTCCACTTTGCTTTAATTCCCGTGAAAACCACCTAATGGGTTAATAAACTTCCTAAATGCGGTTTGAATACTTTAAGGGGTGTAGTTTCTTAGTTGAGGTCATTTATTGGGGTATCTAACATACAGGTCAATCAAAGTCACGTTAAAAACTAGACGGGTCCCTAAAAAATGTATATTGCAAAATTTTCTTGAAATTTGAAAATTACTACTAAATTTTTAAGCCCCTAATGTCGTAAAAAAAAAAAAAAAAGACATTTAAAAAAATATGCCAAATACAGCAGAACATATGGTTTGATTTCTAGTTATAAGCTATTTTGAGTGGAATATCTATTTTGTCTTTCATGCAGAAATTTTTTGAAGTTTGAAATTGGAAATTTTCAAATTTTTCATGTTACTTTTCACAAATAAACAAGCATTTTTTGTACCAAAATATCTTACTTCTTAAAGCCAATTTTGTCCCCAGAAAACAATCTCTGAATCACATGGATATTTAAAGTGTCAAAAAGTTATTCTCACATAAAGTGACACATGACAGATTTCAAAAATGGGGCTCAGTCAGAGGCCAAAACTGGCTCTGGCGGTAAGGGGTTAATATATATATATATACAAAAAAAAAAAAAAAACAAGAAAAGGGCAGCACACTAATGGAAACTCTAGAAAAGCGGGGTGCCAGCCAGAAAAAAAACCTGGTGAAGGCTTCCAAACGAATAAAAAGACTAGAAAAATTCTGCAGCACTCATCAGGTAAGGTGAAAAAAAAACAATTTATTCCACTGCACAAGGCTTGTGGGCATGTGGGAATAAATCGTTTTTTTTTTCACCTTACTGATGAGTGCTTTCGGAATTTTTTTTAGTTTTTATATTATATAATATATATATATATATTTTTATATATATATAATATAATATATATATATACTGCAAGCAACGGGATCCCAAGTAATAATCATCCACTCAGGTTGATGGATAATAAAACTGTTTTATACAGGAAGATACATGTCCTTTTATATCACTTAATACACAAGCATAAATCATAATACGTGTTAGTCGATCACTGGTTAATTAACATTTGATGGGACCAATGAATAAGGATTCACACATAGTTCTTTATATGGTAATATACTTTTTCTGAATGTTTGCATAATGTTAACCGCACTGGCCGTTTGGAGCTGTTAGTGTCCGTTCTTTGCTGTCCTCCGGATGTTGGGTGTCGCAACATGTCCAAATCATCTCTGTGTCATTAGTTGTTTTGCTGAAGCTGTCTTCTTGTTAGTCTATAGTGAATCCATTTTGAATGTCTTCAGTATCATCCAAGACAGGTATTTCCTGGAGGTCCTTTACCTTGCAGAAGCAGTGCATTTCAGGCCTATAATATCTGATGTAAACTGGTCAAGGGAAAATAGGTATAGAGAATAATTCATGCAAATGGTATATAGACAGTTTCTTATGTGTAAGCAATGGATATGAAAAGTACAAACAGAGTTCTAATGTTTTGAATCAATTCCCACACCTGACAGTCCCCCCTAAAACATTAAACTCTGTTTCTCTTGCCCTCTAACTTATTTACGCTAGGATGAATATGTCTCACTGTGTTTATGTGGCTACCTGGACAGGTGGAGCGGGTAATAAACCCACTGCATCACTGCCAGGCTTGCTCCAAGGGGGCGTAACTAAGTGATCGCCGGGCTCTTCTACATTGCCTCTGATGGTGAGGATGACGGGGGTTAACCACTATGACCACCAGGTGCTACCTTAGAGCAGTCCTTAGCAGTGACCGTTTGTGAATTGCTGGCAATCCATATTAGGGAAACCTGGAGATTTAGAAAGATAATTAATATGTTGGGTGTACTGGTAATACTAGATAGAGATTGGAGACTATCATCCACGAAGAATCTTCTGCCCTCTATACTCTCCCCCCTTGACAGTGTTCTTTATAGTTTGTTGACCAACTCATAACCTTCTGGACCCTCTCTGTGAACTACTGTTCTCAATGGGGGTGCCCCTGATACATAATCTTCCTCCATACAGGTATAACCATCCTCCTCCAGATAGGGGAGAACTGGGGTTGCTTGTTCTATCCCTTTAGTCAACAATTTCTTAAAACAAGGGAGAATACACATTACCACTATCATCAAAAATAACAACACCATCCCCAGTACCATTCCTGCCTGGGCCAACCACTTTTGCCATCCATTCATCCATGAGAAGTATTGGTCCCATGGGTCACTGATTCCTGAGTTTCTTTTCAATTCTTGGGAGAGATCATTCAACTTTTTTATGGCTAAGGTTACCTTACCATTGGGCCCGGTGTTATTGGGAATATACACACAGCATACGTCATGGATCATGTGACAGACTCCTCCCTTCTCGGCCAAGATCATGTCCAATGCCATTCTATTTTGGAAAGTCATGATTGATGTGGGGCCTAGTTGGTCAGCTATACCTTGTAGGGCGTCTGTGGTATAGTTTACAAATCTCTGTTGGTTGTAATAAATATAGTTTATCCAATCCACATTTTTGTTAATGGTTACTTGGGGTATCAGTGATTCGAATCCTGCTTTCACCTGGTCTCTGGCTTTGAATTCATCAGGCACCCTTCTGGGTTGTCCTATGGCGTCTAGGTACACATGTGGGTCAAAACTACCTTTGGGTTGGGAGTTACCGTATCTTTTATACCTCTTACGTAGGGGGAGTAAATTATCTTCCTCTCCCTCTAAGGGAAATATATGTAGTGGCATGATAGCTTTGGCTAGGGCACATTCTCCTGACCAATTTCCAAGGAGTCTAGATCTAATCTTCATGTCACCACAAATCCAGAAGACATCAGCTATTGACTGTACTTGATTCATGAGTTGTTCTTTAGGAGCATTACTATAGGTGTTACAGTATCCTGGTTTGAATTTGCCCAAGTTCCTACCCTTTCCCTCCACAGAGAAACAGGTATAATTCCCAGGGTATATGGTAATTCCCGTGTCTGGAGTTGGTGTTTGAGTTATCAAAGGGTACCTAACTTTCCAAGCCTCACAAGTGGGGTCTGAGGTGGATTTGTTAGCAAACAAACTAAGGAAGCATCGTTCAGATGCTGGGTCTAGGTGCAGTGGGACTGACCCAAGGTGTGGACGGGCAGTTGAACATACATAACAGTTGGACTTATTCTGTTGGGCTGCAGAATACTTCATCCATTCCCACCAAAGGTTTATATCATTGAACCCAGTTTCCATGGCATATGTTTCTTCTATGGTTGGATTTGAGATAGCTATCATTTCTTTATGACTTTCCGACTGAACCTTTACTATTTTGGTGATATGATTTATTTGGGCTTCACGTTCTTTCCATTCTGGGTTGTCTGTCATATCACTGATTCTAAACTGGGTGAGGTAACCTCCATAACCATGGGATCCTAGGACATATGTACCTGCATCCTGAGGACCGGGATTTTCTGTGGTTAAGATTAGTTGGGTTCCTTTACTATCGACACAGGGGGGTTTAAACAGAGTCATTCTAGTAAGCAAGGTGTTACCATTTCTGTCTTTTCTGTTTAACGCAGATTGGGGTTTGTATCCCCAGCTATTCCCTGTGTTCCACCCCGCTGCCCCCCAGGAACCACACTCTGAGCCCCAGGTGTCATCAGTTACACATATATATTGGGTCCCTAATTTACATATTAAGTCGGAGGATTCTTCATTTCCCCAAACCAATCCGAGTGGACCTTGGTCTTCTAGGGGTCCCTGGCTAAAACATTTAGCTACATCACAAAGTTAAAATTTAAAAGTTGCCACCTGTGGATTGGGAGAATTATACCAGAAATGGGTCACCCCTCCCTCCTGGGTGATTGCCACCTCCTGTGCATTTGCACACATACAAACAACAGAGATATAATAAAGGATAAAGGATGGGTTCATAGTGGTTGGCTGGCTCCAGCTGTTCTCTTGCAGTATGAGCAATGCACCCAGGTAGGTCTTCCTTCAAGTTTCACTGAAGTTGGGGAAGTCAGGAGAACTTGGTATGGTCCCTCAAATCTAGGTTCGAGAGGGTCCTTGCCATGTTTCTTTACCCACACAAAGTTACCAGGTTGAAATCTGTGGGTGCTCTGATCTGAGTCAGAATCTGGAACAGAGAAAGACACTGTGGCATGGGTAACTGTAAATTCATTGAACAGATTCATAACACATTTTACAAGGCTATCATTCCCTGCACACAATTGTTGTGGATAGTATTGTCCCCCCTTTGGCGGACCTAAGAACAATGTCTCATAGGGCGTGAAACCAGTGAGTGGTCTAGGGGTGTTCCTTACAGAGTACAAAGCAATGGGCAAGACTTCGGGCCATGGGAGAGACGTTTCCTTGCTAGCTTTAAGAATTTTTCTCTGAGTGTGGCATTGACAGTTTCAATTGGTTCTTGGCTCTGTGAATAATATGGGGTGTGTGGTGCGAGTCCCACACCAGGCTGTTTCCAAATGTCTCTGTTCACTTCTGCGGTAAATCCGGGTCCTTGGTCGGATTTAATGACTGTTGGGATTCCAAATCGGCACACCAGTTCGGTCTGGAGCTTTTCCACGGTAATTTTCACAGTCATTCTTTGGACTGGGTAGGCCTCCAGCCAGCCCGAAAACATATCCGTTATCACTAGAACTGTCTCGCATCTTCCTCTCCTGGGCATTTCAATGTGGCTGATTCGAATCTGCTGGAAGGGGTATAAAGGTTCTTCTACCTGTGGCTTCCTCTGTGTTTGAATCAATTCTTCTTGATTGCAAGCAACACATATTTCACATCCCCTTGCATAGTTGATTGCTGCAACGGAGATTCCAGGTGCCAAGTATATTTTATTGATTGAAGAAATCATCTGACTGGTTCTTGTGTGTACCGCCCCATGGGCCCATTGCACTGCGGCCGGGTACAGTACCCTTGGTAAGCAAGGCTTCTTATTCTTCTTCTTCCAGAGTCCATTGTGATGCATTTCTGCTCCATTTTTCTCCCATCTCTTTCTTTCTTTCAGATCCACTTGGGCTTGAAAATGCTTTAACTGGTCAATGCCTGAGTTTGGTGCATCCTGGTCCTGGTTTGGTTCTTCATCCTCTTTCCTCCTTTCTTCCGCTCCTGCGTGTCCATATCCGGCCGTCTCTGCTTCCTCTCGAATAGCTGGGAGGAGAACTTCAACCTTTGTTGCCTGATAAGCGTTGTAAATGCCTCTTGCTTCATCCATCTCCATCCTTCTGTGCACTCTGAGCTTCAGGACAGCCACCTGGGCAGGCAACTGGAGAGCGTCCATTAAGGCTTGTATGACTTCATTGTTCTTGATTGGTGTTCCACTAGCTGTCTGGAAACCTCGCAAAGCCCACCTAAGGCTGTCATCATGGGCCACTCCATATCTGTAGGCTGAGTTGGTGTATATATTGACTGTCTTTCCTTCAGCAAGCTTGCAAGCTTCAATCACAGCCTTGAGGTCTGCGATTTCAGCTGATATTCCAGAAGGTAAAGAACCAGCCTTCACAGTTTTCTGCAAGGTAACCACAGCAAATCCTGTATGGAATCGTCCTTTGTCATCTTCAAGCCTAGATCCATCTGTGAAGAAGACATAATTTGGATCTTCCAGCCTGGATGTAGATACAGAGGGAAGACGTGATATTTCAGCTTCCAATTGATGAAGACAGTCATGGATAGGAGAGTCTATAGCGCTATAATCTCCAACATCCCCCCTTGAGAGAGAAAGCAGATTGGCTGGATCCAGGGAAAGGCAAATGTTATATGTAACAGATCCAGACATCAGCAAAGAATTGTGAAATCGCAGGAACAATTGCTTCAGTCGAAGGTGATTAGGAACAGGCATCGCCAGGATTCGAGAAATGTCATGTGAGGCAAAAACAGTAACAGAATTGTTCAGGAAAATATCAGAAATCCTGTTAAGTAGGAATTGAGCGGCAGCAACCGCTTTGAGACAAGAAGGAGCAGCTAGTGCAACGGGATCCAGCAGGCCTGAGTGATATCCCAATGGCCTCATACAATGTGCCTTGTCTTGAGCTAAAACACCAGAGGCATGACCATTATGTTCGGAAAGAAAAACAATAAAAGATTTAGAAAATTCAGGAGGCTATAGGAGAGGAGCCTGTGATATGATATTCTTGACACGGAAAAAACAGGTGAGAGCAGCAGAAGAGAGTTCATTAGTCTCAGAGAGATGAGCTCCATTTAGTTCAGCAAGATAAGTGGATGCATTGGGGATCCATTCACGAGCATCGGAGAGTAGGGCCAAAAAGTGTTGCAATTGGGTAACATTGGCCGGGATGGGAAAGTCAGAAATAAGGCTGGTATATGCGTTGGAAAGATGTTTAGCGGGTAGAGATAAATGTGAAGAAGGTCATAGCCAGTGGGCACCATTTTTAGGTGACAGAAAGCTGCGTTGTGTCTGATTATATGAGCTGGGATGGTCCTGAGAAGGGGAGTTGTAAGCGTTGGCCAGGTACTGAGGTCTTCTGGAACAGGATTCCGGAACTGGGTCCCAAACGGAAACAGAAGCTGGCTGGGAGAGTAGTCCATGGGCAAAGGTAGAAGCCAACATACATTGGGCAAATTTAGAATTCAAGTCCAGTCCGTAATCAAGAAATGCAGAGGATAATCGATTGTAGAACATCTCTATCGTCTCATCAGGAGCTTGTGAGGAATCTAAAACATCACCCATGATTTGAGAACCCTGGATAGAAGATTGAGGAGAAGAGCTGGATGGAGACGAGGGATTAGTGTGGGTAGGAGAGTCCTGACAACTGTTTCTGCGGGAGGGATTGGAGAACCAGCTATATTTCCAGTGATTTTTAATAGCATTAGCAGATCTTCCAGGCATGAATTTCGAAATATCTGCCCACTTGTTACCCATAATCCTGTAAAGGTCATAGAGAACTGCATCCTCTTCCGGTGTCCATCCACCTTTGTCCAAATCAGGTCGGAGAAATTGATGCCATCTGTGATGACACTGTTTACGGGTTCTTCCACTGGGTAGCTGCTCGGCAATATAGGTCCAGTTCCTCGGTCCATGAGTCACAAGTTCTGTTAAAAGAGCATCCTCCTCAGGGGTCCAACGTTGGAAAGTTCGGGGTTTACGCTGGTGCTTAAGAGGGAATGGGTCGGGAACCATCGGAGCATCCATGGTAGAACAAGCATCAGTGGATTCTGGGCAAGCTAGCAAGGAAAGGTCTGGATCCCCCGTGGGAAGCAAAGACTCATTAGGAGTGTCCTGCATAGGCGTGATGGGTCCGGACAAGGGTGATGGAGAACCCGAGGCTTGGGAGTGCATATCTGGTGAAAAACAAAAATCATGAGAAATTGGAAGATCATCAGGAGTGAGCACAGCAGATGATAGTGTTCTAGATAGGCAGGGGATATTGAAAACAGAGGCTGCAGCTTTATCTCGTAGCAAAGTGGGTGAAGGAATGGGTGTATCAACATGGCTGACAATAGGAAGCGGGGACATGTCTCCACCAACATGGCTGATAGGAGGAAGTGGGGACACGTCTTCACCAACATGGCTGATAGGAGGAGGTGGGGACACGTCTCCACCAATATGGCTGACAGTAGGAAGCGGGGAACTGTCTCCTTTAAGATGGCTGCTGTGGGAGGAGGACAAGGAGGGTGGGTCAGGAAAGTCAGTCCCTGTAAAACAGGAAGAGACTGGCAGATCAACCATCTGCACAGTACCAGTAGGACATGAAGGGTTAGGTCCTGGGCTCTGACACCGAATACATAGGCCATTGGCAACAGAATTTTTCCACCCACATTCCTGACAAACCCATGGAGGTTCATAAAGATAATACAGTAAATCCCCCTGAGGGTCCCTGACTGCAATTTCCATAAAATTTTCACGTGCAATATCAATAGAAGTTCTGTGCCATGCCGAAGCATTCTGATACAAATTATTGTCTAAAAGAGACTGTGAACAATCAAGTAACGCATGTTCCCAGGAAGCCACATCAAGACGGCCATCCTTGTGAATATTGCAAATACGCATAAGAGTAGGATAATGCTCAATAAACCTGCTACCTTGTCTGCGCAGCTCAAGAGCAGCCGGTGAGAAGCACGAAGAAAATCATTATTAGCAGGTGATGAGGACAACATAGTGAAAACATGAAATGTACTGTGGTTAAGGTGTAGCACCGAAGAGATGGTGCATGCAACTGAAACAACTAAGTATCTGAGCGCACACTGGCAGACACAGTCTGTCTACTCCTGACTGCTCTAAGGAAAAAATCCCAGCGACAGGACCGTTATCTACTACACTGAGGCTCACTTAGGCACACACAGTCACACTACAGAGATCTACTATATTTAAATCACAATTACCAAAGAATCCTAACAGCCAGCTTCCATCTACTCAGTAAGGATAAAGAATTAAAAAAATCACAAAAACCACAGACAGAACATGTGACTATTATTACTGCATCTGAAGTATTTGCTCCTCGCTATGAGGGAATGACAATCTCCTCTCAGTGCTGCGTAAAAAGAGGAAGTTGCTTTTGTAACACTTAATAGTGAACAGTGAAATTGTAATAGCTCAGCACGCAGCAGATGTAAAGGCAGATAACTTTAGACCTTAAATCTCAAAGCAATTTATCAAAGAACCAGAGGTAGCAAAAAAGGCATATACGGTCAATTTAAACAGAAGAGACACACCGAGACCGTTATCCGGGACGCCAGGACAGGGGCAAACCGCAGTGGAACAAAATAGGCAGTCAGAAACTGAATAAGTCACTGATTTCAGAATGAAAACCAATGGACTTACCCGTTTTCGTGTTGATCAGGCACGTCTGGCTGCCCAGATTAGAACCCCTGCGGGCCGACGCCCCAGAAAATACGACAGGCCTTCTCTGCGTTGTTTTCCTCGAATATTCGTTTGAGAGTCACGAGCACCAAATGGTAGGTGTGTTATAAATCCAGCCAATTTGCTACCTCCTCCAAATTAATATATATATATATATATATATATATATATATATATATATATATATATATATATATATATGCTGCAAGCAGCGGGATCCCAAGTAATAAATCATCCATCAGGTTGATGGATAATAAAAACTCTGTTTTATACAGGAAGATTTACATGTCCTTTTTATATCACTTAAATACGCAAGCATAAATCATAATACGTGTTAGTCGATCATTGGTTAATTAACATTTTGATGGGACGAATTAATAAGGATTCACCATAGTTCTTTATATGGTAATATACTTTTCTGCCATGTTTGCATAATGTTAACCGCACTGGCGTTTGGAGTGTTATGTGTCCATTTTGCTGTTCTCCGGATGCTGGGTGTCGCAACATGTCCAAATCATCTCTGTGTCATTTAGTTGTTTTGCTGAAGCTATCTTCTTGTTAGTCTATAGTGAATCCATTTTAAATGTCTTCATATCATCCAAGACATGTATGTCCTGTAGGTCCTTTACCTTGCCGAAGCAGTGCATTTCAGGCCTATAATATCTGATTTAAACTGGTCAAGGGAAAACAGGTATAGAGAATAATTCATGCAAATGGTATATAGACAGTTTCTTATGTGTAAGCAATGGATATGAAAAGTACAAACAGAGTTCTAATGTTTTGAATCAATTCCCACACCTGACAGATGGTAAGGCAACTGCCAGTCATGGTCCCTAGGATTCATGTTCCCCAAAAGACATTCAAATTCTGCCTATTTGTTTATTATCTTTCATAAAAATGTATCCCAAGTGGGACACTGTCCAACTAAAGTCACTTAACTTCTAAAAGATTTGCCTCTAGCAACCAACTCATCTGCCCTTAGTTTCCTACAATGACATCAGAATCCATAACTTTCTGTTTTGGAAAAGGAACAGAAGACAAAACCTTTTAACAAGTTATCTAAGGACTGAGAAAGGTCGTATAACCAAGTAATGCCACACTGACTATACTGTTATGTGACGGTTCTGTTAAACACACTGAAATGCGACCTATTCATATTGATTCTTGAGCATTAAGTTTCTTTAAAAGGAATGTTCTTCAAGAAATAGTATCTATATTCTCATACCAATGTACTCATCTAACTGTTCAATATTATCTTGGGGCCCTCAGCTACCCGTCATTTTATTGTGGCCTGGGTTTGTTATTTGTTAGATGTACTCTAACCACTCCGTTGAACTAGACTTTTGAGCCCTAACAACCCATATAAGCCTTCTTTACTCCAGAGCAGACATAGTCTAAGTTCATGAGATACCTTTGGATACCTTGGATACCTACCGACAAAAACAAAAACAATGACCCCACATTCTTGTTTCCCTAGCATCCTTAAATAAAGGAGGTATGGCAATAGTTATCAAACAAACAATTGCCTCTTCTCTCATGTAATCTATAAAGGATGATACATAGGTCATTGTTAGATGTCATTGAAACAATATACTATAGCAACACTTTACACATACAATACTTGTGAAACCAAAAGTGTTCGGAGGCAAATTAACAAACATAAAAATGGCTTCCTCAGTCATGGTGAGCAACTTCAACAACATTTTGTGGTCCTATAAACTTTATTACTCTTGTTGCTTTGGATAAGCATAAGCCCAGTAAAAATATCTAATACCTATGTTATGCCAGCATCATGTTCAATGTGTTTTTAAGCCATGTTTATGCTGTATACTGTATTTCACATGGAACACCAGTATTTACCAAAACAGGCCTGTCATAAGATGTCACAGGTTCTCTTTAAAGAGCTAATTGTAATGATCCGACAGGTGTCAGAAAGGACTGAAGAGTCGATTGCCAGGTATTTGGTGATCACCGCAGACAAGGTGGTATAGGTGCAGACCCATGGTGACAGCCAAAGTGCAAAAACACCGAATACAGGTAATGGAGATGAGTCACAGTCAGGTATAGCTGTAGACAGATAGCAGGCCCCAGGCGGGTAACTGGCAGGTACAGCGGCAGATAATCAGCAGGTATTAGCGGACTAGTGCAGTGACAGGAACAACAGTAATGGGTACTTAGGACACACAGGGTTAACATGGGGTTAACGCTGGAATTACAGGAATACTGGAAGCAGCAGCTACAGATGGTGTCAAGCTCTACGAAGGACAACACCAACGAACTGACCAGGAGCAAGGGCAGGAAGTTCCTTTTATGTTATTAGTTCACAGGTTATAGGCTGAGCAATTAGGGCACTGTCGCTTTAAAAATTGTGATAGTTTGGATCCTTTCACAACACTTAAAAATAAGAGTGCCAAAATGCCACAACAAAGTGACTTTTAATGCATTGATTTATTTGTAGACCTTACAATTAAGGAACTGGAGGTTGCAAACCTTAAATCCACAACTTGGAAATGTAGCAAAAATGTGTTTCAGCTATACAGACATTATCTAAAGACACCACAATTGTGGTGAAACCTTTGGACAAAGGGAGTAATGTGGTGGTGATTAACATCGAGCAATATTGGACTTTGTGCCTACAAATTTTGTAGGACCCCAGTAGTTATGAAGTTCTTAGGGAGAATCCCCTGAGAACTTTTCAGGAGGAATTAAAAAGTCTTCTTGTGGAAGCAGAAAATACTGGTTTGATTTGTGAAGACGAGTTAAAGTTTCTTTTTCCAACTGCACCACAGCTTCCTACATTTTATTGCCTGCCCAAGATACATAACCCCTTGCGGAGTAGACCTATTGTCTTGGGTGTGGGAGGTTTAGGTCCCAACGTGGGTATATATATAGACAAAATTCTTTCCTCGTTTGTGATGGCGCTTCCCTCCTACATGCAGGACAACATGGATCTGCTCCACAAATTGGAGGGCCTAACAGTCCCTCCATTATGTTTTTTGGCAAGCATAGATGTGGAGGCGTTGTGTTCGTCCATTCCTCATACATGTGGTCTTCGTGCATTTGAGACATATCTTAACACCAAGGGGTGTCAATACAGGACACATAATAGATATATACTCACTCTGTTGGAATTTGTCCTTGCAAAAAATGTCTTTACCTTAGATGGAAAAGTCTACCACCAGCTCAGGGGCACTGCGATGGGCAATTCTTGTGCATCAGCCTACGCAAGATTGCTCCTGGGCTGGTGGAAGGATAATTTCATCTTAAATGATACTAATCAATTTGGCACTGAGAAGGTCCTTTTTAGGACATGCTACATTGATGACATTCTTGTCTTATGGACCGATACCCAGGAGAGTTTTAAAGAATTTGTGGACTATCTTAACACACATAATAACATTGGGTTATGATTTACATACAATATCAATCAGTATTTTTTGACGTTTTTGGATATCTTGATAAAAAAAAATGAAAGGGGCGAACTTGAAACATCTATATACCGTAAACCTACAGCTACTAATTCTCTCCTTATGTGGGACAGTAATCATCCTGTCCCATTCAAGAAAGGAATACCAAAGGGACAATTTCTTAAGGCACATAGGAATTGTTCCACTGTAAAGGAATACAAGAAACAAGCTGATTCCCTACAGATACGTTTTAAGAAGAGGGGATATCCGGACAACATACTAAAGGATTCCTATAAACATTATCTTGCTTCACTTAGGGAGTAATTTTTGACAACTAAAGGGACCACTAAAGGCTCAGAGGATTCTGTGTTCCGATTAATTGGGGATTTTGATGAAGCATCAAAAATAGTTAGATCTTTAGAAAGAATTGGCCAATTTTGAGATCAGACCCGGACCCACCTGGAGTGTGAATCTGAGAGATTTTTTAGTGCACAGTCACTTTGCCCTCCCAGAATTGATGTCACATGGTTAAGTCAGCGACCGTTGGGTTGTTACAGATGCAGTGGCTGTGTTGCGTGCCCGTTTATCGAGATTGGAAAAACCTTTTACAGTAACATTCACTCTAGGGAATTTCAAATCAGACATTTTGTGGATAGTAAAACCAAAGGCATTATTTATAAGGCAACATGTTGTCGTGGTCTAGAGTACATCAGCAAAACTAGAGAATTTCGCAGGTGAGTGGGCGAAACGTCACCGATATTCACCATAATCGCGACACTTTAATTTCGCGTCATATTAACACAATGCATGAGGGAGATCCTAAATTCATGAAATTTATGGCGATTGATTTAGTGAAATTTCCCAGAAGAGGGGTTGACTGGGATAAGTTGCTACTTTAGTAAGAGACTTTTTGGATATTTAAATATTTGTATTTATTCAGTCAGTTACATAGTTACATGGTTTGTAAGGCTGAAAAAAGACAAGACGTCCATCCAGTTCAGCCTGTTGTGCTAAAGTGTTGATCCAGGGAAGGCAAAAAACCCCAATGAGGTAGAAGCCAATTGTCCTCATTTTAGGGAAAAAATTCCTTCCCGACTCCAATCTGGCAATCAAAAAAAATCCTGGATCAAAACCCTTCTCCAGATCCTAGACACTATAATTGTTATATTTTTAACTCCGGGAAATGCATCCAAACCCTTTTTGAACTCTGTTATAGAATTCCCCATGCCCAAGTTCCTCTGGCAGAGAGTTCCACAGTCTCACTGCTTAACAGTAAATAATCCCTTTCTTTGTTTATGTGGGAAACTTTCGTTCCTCAAGACGTAGAGGATGCCCCCTTGTTTAAGTACAGCCCTGGGTATAAATAAATCTTGGGGGGTGATCTTATATTGCCCTTGATGTATTTAAAATATTTATTATGTCCCCCCCAAGCCTTCTTTTCTCCAAACTAAATAACCCTAATCTTGCTAATCTTTCTGGGTATTGTAGTCCACCCAGTCCTTTTATTATTTTTGTTGCCCGCCTTGGTGCCTGTTCAAGCTCTACAATGCCTTTCCTGTGCATGGTGCCCAAAAACTGTACACAATATTCCATGTGTGGTCTAACCAGTGATTGTATAATGGGAGAATAATGTTTTCATCATGTGCATCTATGCCCCTTTTAATACACCCCATGATCCTATTTGCCTTGGCAGCTGCTGTCTGACACTGGCTGCTACAATTAAGTTTACTGTCCACCAGGATTCCCAAGTCCTTCTCCGTGTCACTTTTACCCAGCGTTTTTCCATTTAACATGTAGTCATGTAATGGATTTTTCCTACCCATGTGCATAACCTTGCATTTATCTGTGTTAAACCTCCACTGCCATTTCTCTGTCAAACCTCCAACTTATCCAGATCCCTTTGTAATTACACATTATCCTCTATTGTGTTGATTACTTTACAGAGCTTAGTATCGTCTGCAAAGATCGATATTCTACTGTGCAATCCATGTGTAAGATCATTAATGAAAATATTAAAGAGGATAGGGCCCAATACAGAGCCCTGTGGTACCCCACTAGTAACAGGGATCCAGTCTGAGTATGCACCGTTAATTACCACCCTCGGAGCTGAGGCGATGCTGTGTAGGCGCCGTGTGCCTCTGTGGCGCCATCGTTTACATGGCGTGGCTGCACTTTCGGTATGTGTCTATTACACCACTGTTCTTGCAAGCGCCTGTATGTTCGCGGCGCCATCCTGACAGCACCACTTTGTTTACAGCTAGCGCCAGGGCAACCACCTCTCTTTACCAGAAAGGCTGGTCGTTTGCACCGGAACCGGAAGTGCGATCTGGTTTATACAGAAGCGCAATTTATTCCTTTAGTGGCGCCGACCAAGCAGGGTGTTTTCACTAGCCCTGTCAGACACCTTACCTTGGGTGAGCTCCTTTGGGATTTTCGAGTCACACGCATGGTAAGTTTTACCACTTTATAGAGGCATTATAATATCTATTACAGATACTGTCTATGTGCAAGGACCATATCATAGGGCCTTTTTCTTTATATATTTTTTCTTGACAGTATCTTTATTGATCCCCCTATAGATTTGGTGACATAT
>JAODAL010031325.1:0-48599 GCA_025379985.1 Phyllomedusa bahiana
AATCCATAAACTTCAGACTGGGGGGGTATTTTAATATGTGGGCAAGAGTTAAATTATCCACGTTTTGTGGAGAATTTTGTGTAAAATACAGTGTTTGTTTATTTTAGCCTACATACATCTCAAATTCAGCCACTTCAGTCTCTTGGGATATTGCTATTTGTGGCAAACAGTTAATTTTTTCACTAACTGTGGTGATTCTGTTAAACACTGATACATATACAGCCCCGCAAAAGAGTGGAGAGGGTGTCGTAAATAATTTTGCATTGACGTCACTAATCATTTTGCCCTACCTGTGATCCTTCAGTGTCCACTTTCTATTGGTCAATAATCCATCATTGCTAAAGCCAAAAAGAAAAAAAAGAGTTGATCCCAAAAATAATAAGTAAATGGAATATTTGCATATCTTCTGTGTTGTATCCACTTCTGCTTTTGGCTACCTACTCATCAGACAATCCTGATGTAAACAAAGGACCATGTAATACTAATCTTATGGCTTCTCTGAAGACACAATCGGTTGTGTTTGACCTTTTCATTCCTTCTGTCAGATTAAAAGAAGGGGGAAACCAAACATAGTGGCAACATCATAGAGTAGTGGAGGGTGGAAACAGCATTAGGAAACCACAGGGTGGTCGACTGACAGAGTGGTCAGTTGGCAGCAGCATGAGTAGGCCACAGAGTGGAAAATGACAGATTGTAGAGGTGGCAGCAGCATGATTAGCACACAGATTGGCACAATTACACAGTGTGGAGGTGGTGCTAGCAGCAGCATCAGGCCGGAGAGTGGCACAATGTCATAATTTTGAGGTGGCAGCAGCTAGGTGATATAATGAGTAGGTGGCAGTAACAGCAACATCAAGTCAGAGAGTGACATGGTGACATAGCCTGGAGATTACAGCAGCAGCATGAGGAGACCTGAGTGGTGAGGTGGGAGCAGAAGGCTACATAATGGCCCAGTGAAGAGTGGGGAGGTGGGTGTCAATACCAGTCCCTGGTAAAGATGGTGGGTGGTTGAAGGAGCAGCTGGCAGCATATGTGTGGCATCAGGCGGGTGGCAGCATCAGAACAATAGCTGAGGCAGGTAGCTGGAAGAATCCAGGGTTCAGAGTCTGCTCCAGGCTGCTGTGCTGGTGGGTATCTAACTCACTAGGAGGGGGGCGGGAGAGAAACAGGTCAGACCTGTTAGAGGATGGTCGATGGCGCAGATAGGCAGCGGCCAAACCCTTTTACATTGGTTTTCTCTTTAGTACTTTGGTTTGTCGTCCCTTTTGCCGGGAAATCTTCCCCCTTTGGGGTGGTGACAATTTTGGGCTGGCCCCTAGAGTGAAAAATCAGCATGAGCGGGCCCCTCTGCGCAAGTGACTCTGGGGGAAATCCCTGCCTTCATTTTCCCTGTATAATTGCCACGGGTTTTGTCTGGGGGCATCCTCCTTGTCTTTCCCCACCCTTTCCTTGGGGGGCTCCATTGCTTGGGTAAACTGGGGTGCTTTTAAAAGAAAAAGGTGGGGGAGTTAAAAAACCGGAGGATTGGTGGGTGGTACTATAGTCTGTGGCAAAGTTGTTTTATTTTTCTAATTTAGGTTGGATTTAAAGTTTCTGAACATTTAAAAAAAAAAAAAAAAGCACTGGTTTTACTCCCCGGACCTTTGAATCCGGTGTACTTTTCCAGGAAAATTAAAAGGGTCACATGACTAGGGGGGGAGGGGTTAGCTGGTGCGGGGAGGAAAATCCAGGGGAAACAGTGCTCCATTGGCTAGCTCGATTTGTGGGGTCCATTTGGGTTGGCTCAAATGGCAGTGCTTTGGGGGAGAAAAGAGTGTGGGGTTAACAAACCCGGGGATTTTGGGGAGTGGGTTTTCATAAAAGTCTGTGGCAAAGTGGGTTTTTTTTTTCTATTGAGGTTTTGGGTTTAAAGTAAGACCATTTAAAAAAAAAAAAAAAAAACAATGGTGTACTCCGGACCCTTTTAAAACATGGTGTATTTTCCGGGGGCCTTAGAGAGAGTCCCATGACCCAGGGGGGGGGGGGTTAGCTGGGGCAGGAAAAGGGATTTAAAAACCAAAAATTTAGTGCTCCTTTAGCTAGCTCGGGTTTGTGGCTATTGCTTGGTCAAATGGTGCTTGGGGGAAAGAGGGGTGTGTTAAAAAAAACCGGGGGATTGGTGAGTGGCTACTTTTAGTCTTTTGGGGAAAGTTTTTTATTTTTCTTTGCGGTTGGTTTTTAAAGTTTCTGAACTTTTAAAAAAAAAAAAAAAGCACTGGGTTTTTACTCCCAGGCCTTTGACATGGTGTACTACCAAAGGGCCCCCTTTGAGAGGAGTCACATTTACTAAGGGGGGGGGGGTGTTTTTGCTGGGGACGGAGGGAAAGAAAACCAGATCAGTGCTTTCCCTTGGCTAGCTCCTTTTGGTTTTGGGTCCATTTTTTTTTCCCTTTGGGGCAAAATGGTGCTTGAGAGGGGCAGAGGGGAGTTTAAAAAAACCGGAGGATTGGTGAAAAAGGGTACATATAGTCTGTAGCAAAGTTGTTTTTTTTTTTCTATTGCCAGGTTGGGTTTAAAAATACTGACCATTTAAAAAAAAAAAAAAAAGCAATGGGGGTACTCCCCGGCCTTTTTAATTTATGGGTGTACTAAACCCGGCCCCTTTGAGTCACATGAAAAGGGGGGGGGGGGTTAGTGGTTTATAGGAGGTATAAATACCCGAATAGTGCTCCAAATTTTAGTAGCTCCTTGGTTGGGTCCCTTGCTTGGGGTTAAAAGAGTTTCTTGGAGAACAGAGTGTGAGTTAAAAACCCGGGGGTTAAAAAACAGGGAAGGGGGAAAACTTTGGGAAGTAAACAAAACCTATTTTTATTTAATAAATTTTAATCTCATTAACCTTTTTTTTTCTTTTTCTTGCGTTGCACCAGGATAATGGGCGCCTTTTCCTGGGAATTTTTTCCCGAGTGCACAATCTGCCATATGTATGTGCTACCCGGGCAAGAGGTTCCCGAGTGAATTTTCCCCTGTTGCAGATGTGGATGTTTTCTACTCTGGTGCTCGTTTTTTGACCTTTGAGGAGGCCCCCCCCCCCCAAAAAGCGACACTGAAAGGGGGGATTGACAATGAAGGGGAGGGGTTTGCTTCTTTTTGGAGAAAACAGGGGGGCTTTAATTTTTGGGGGTGGAGTATTGGATCAAACAGGAGGAGCCGGGGGGGGTGGTGGGGTTAATGTAGGGGGGGGGGGTTCTAGGGGAACCGGAAAAAAGGAAAGGCCCAAATTCTCCCCCCCCGAGATTCCCAGCAAAATTGGCAAGTTGGGTGTAAAGTTGGGGAATCGTCTCAGAAATGGCAGCCCAGTGGACACTGCTTTTTCCTAAACAGCCCGGAAAAAGGCAGGGCCCCAAATAGTAGTGGGGGGACGGGAATGCAGGTAAGGGAAAAAACGTTAGTAGTTGTAGGGGATTCTTTTTAATCAGGAAGGCCCGGGTTGGGATAAAATTTTTCGCCAAAAACCCCCTCAAACCCAAAAGGTTTGCTGTTCCCTGGTGCCAGGGTTCGGCATGTGGGGGGCCGGGTGGAAAAAAAATTTCTGGGGGGGGGGTTGGGGTTGGGCACAGGGTTGTTGTCCCTTTTTGGAAAACCCAAGACAGAAAAACACGGGGGGGTGGAGGATCCTAAAAAATAATTTTAAAAAACTTTGGGTCAAAGCTGAAGGGGGAAAGGGGGCCTTTTCCAAAGGGTGTGTTCTCGGAAAAATTTCTGGGTTTCCCTGCATACCAGGAAAAGGGAGCGGGAGCTCAGGGAGTTTTTAAAAACATGGTGAAGTTTTTGGTGTAGGGAAAAGGGGGTTTGGGTTTTAGAGCACTGGGCTGGTTTTTCATTGGGGGGGACAATCTGTTTTTTTACGATAAATTGCACCTGAATGGAAGGGGGTTGCTTTTCCGGGGGGAAAGAATTCTAGAAGGGGGGGGGGGGGTATTTAAAAAAAAAGGGGGGGAGGAGGGTGAAATATAGAAAATGAAAAGGGGTAGGGGTAGGTTAGAGAGTGGGAAGGGGCCCATATCAGGGGTTTGGGGAAAACGAATGGGGGGGTGGAAAGGAGACCCTGGATAAGGGAATCCCCTTTTGTTGCAACCGCCCTTGAAAAATATAGGTACCCAAAAACTTTTCAGTAATCTCATGCCCTCTATAATTGTGTTTAAATAATCACAAGCTGTCACTAAAGGTTTAATGTACAATCCCCCCCCCATATTACCCAAAAGGGGAGATGTTTAATTTTAAAAGGGCATTGAAAGGTAAAAGTTTAAAACCCCTTTTGTTTTTCTGGGAAAAAGGGAAGGGATGAAACCCATGCCGTCTAATGAACATGTTTTGATCAATTTCCTTTAAAACCTTGACGGAAAGTGTAAAAAATGGGGAAAAGGGGGCTTTAAAAAATTTCTATTCACAATTTCTTTGAAAATCTTGCAACCAAAAAAAGGGGGGGAAATGAGGGGCTTGTTGAGAGGAGCTGGTTTATGTGGTAGGGATTGCTGAAAAAATGGTGGGGCTCCTTTGGGATGATTTTGGGCGGTCAACCCTTCCCAAGGGTTTTAAAACTATTTAGGAAAGACAGAAGGGGAACAGGGGGGAGGGGAGGGTGTTTTCTGTAAGTAAGGAGTGATATGAAGGCAAAAAGTGAAAAGGTTTTAAAACAGGGGGGGAAAATGGCTAAAGATGGGGGAAAATTGTGGGTGGGGAAAAACAAGGGGAGAAAAAATGGGAGAAAATATTTTTTTTTTGGTTTTAATTTATAACCCCCGAAAAATTTATTGGGAGATAGAAAAAACCGGGTGCATAATCAAATGGTGGGGGCAGCAAGGGAGGAAAAGTGGTAAAATGGGTGCTTTAATTTTCCCCGGGTTTGATTTGGGGGTTTGGTTTGATCAATTTAAAAGGGAAAGGGGTTCCTCATTTGTTTGAAGAAAATTTTTTTTGGGGCAGTTTTTGGGGAACCAAATAGAATTTATGCTTTTGTTGGTTTTGGTTTTATTTTTTAAAAAAAGCAGAAATAGTTTGGAGCGGGGCACGGTTTTGAAAAAACTTGGTAAACAGTGACCCAAATTTTAATTCAAATTTTTTTGGGAAACTGGAAAAAAAAAAAAAAAAAAAACAGGCGGGAAAGGGGAAAAAAATTTAATTTTAAAAGGGCCAAAATTTTTTTTATTGAGGGATGCCCAAAACAGGACCCAGATGGGAGCAGCTCATTAGCAAATTTGTTTTATAGAAGTCAAATGGAGGAGCTTTAAATTTAGTTTGGGGAAATTTATTGCAAAATATACTCCTTATGGGTGGAACAAGTATAGGCGACTAAAACTTTTTCCCAAAATGGCTTCTACCCCCTTTGGTTAAAAGGGCAATTAAAAAAATAAAAAAGGGCATTTAAAATATAAGTCAGGGGGGCGGCAAACGCCTTTTAAAAAAAATAGAGAGCCCTTTAAAAAAAACTGCAAAAAAAATGAAAAAAAGCAGCCCAAAAATTAAAATTTAAAGGAAAAAGGCCAAGGGGCGCCAAAAACTAACCCAAAGAAATTCTTTTGCATTAAAAATGCCCCAAAAAAAACCCAAAATCAGGCAAGTAGGACCCTTAAAAAACCTGTTTATGGGGAGCTGGTCATGGTTTAAACCCAAAAGAAGGGAGAGGAACTTTAAAAAGGTTCTTAAAATCGTTTTTATACTTTCAATTAAATAGTAGTTGATGGGGGGGGGTCCAAATACAGAAGTAAGGTGGTGGCAGTACTGTTAAAACAAACATCTGTATAAATTTAAATTTGGTCAGTGTAGAAAAAAATCAAAGCCCAAATTAAAAAAACTGAATGTGAACAAGGGTCCAGGCCCCTTTTTGGGGATTTCCCAAGAGTTCTTTTAAAAAGGGTCAGCTCGGTTTTCCCCTGTGCCCCCTTTCTTTTAAAATTTTGGATTCCCCCGGGGAAATGGTATAGTCCCGGGGGGACTGGCCCAAGGAAATTTTAGTTCCCCTCTTCAAAAAAAAGGGTTTCCCAAATCTTGCCCGGTATTTTAGACCAGTAAGGGTTTTAAATCTGTTGTGGGAAAAAAAGTTTTTAGGGGTCATTTAAGGGGGGCTATATTTTCAGGAGTATGTTGACAAAACAATATTATTAGTGGGTTACCAGCATGGATTTTACTAAGGACAGAAGCTTTTCAGGGCCCAAATTTATCTGTTTTTATAGGGGTGGGGAGTAGAGTTGGAAAAGCGGGGGGAGCTGTGGATCTGTGTTTTTTAGCTTTGCAAAGGCATTTGGACACCCGGGACCGCCATTAAAAGTTTGTTTTGGGTAATTTAGATTCCATTTTTGGGTTTGAGACAAAAGGGGTTGTAATTGGAAAAAAAAACTGGGTGTGGATCGTACTCAGAGATGGTGGTAAATGAATCTATCTGGTGGTCTCCGGGGTTTGTTGGATTGGTGTTTCCGCAGGGTTCAAATATTAGGTTTCCCCTCTTTTTTAATGTATTTTTTAACGATATAGTGGGAAAGGGGTCGATTTGCAAAGGTTTCCCATTTTTACGATGACCCATGCTTTTTGAAAGGGTTTGTGCAAACCCTGGAAGATGCTCATAAAATTTCAAGCAGAATGGGGCACACTGAGTGCTTGGGCATCCATTGGCAAAAAGGGGTTAATGTGGATTAAATGTAAGGTTTTGTTTTGGGGGGGGAAAATTTAAACTACAAACATCATATTTCCAGGGGGAGAAAAAACTTGGGAATGCTTTTGAGAAAAAATATGGGCTTTCTTTTTAGATCATAGGGTTCAGAAAAACATGCAAAGTCAATCAGGCCCTAGGGCAAGTAAGTTTGTGGGGTTTTATTTAAAAAGGGGTGGACTGCGGGGGCAAGGTTTTAATTTTTACCCCGTACAAAAACATTGGTGCGTCCTCACTTAGAAAAATGGTGTCCAGTTTTTGGGCCCCAGTTTATAGAAGAGATGTTAAAAGGAGCTAGGAAAAGAGTTTCAAAGACGAGCAACCAAACTTTTTAAGGGGGAAAGGGCATCTTAGTTACGAGGAGAGGTTAGGGAGAATTTAAACTTATTTAGTCCTTTAGAAAAGGGCGGCTTCGGGGGGACATTTATTAAATTTTTATAAATAAAAAATTTGGGCCCTACAAAAAATATGGGGAAAAATAAAATTTAAAATGAAACTCCCTCAAAAGAAAAAGGGGGGCATTCCCCCTTTGCTAAAAAAAAAAGGATTCAATCTCCGAGGAGAAGAGCGTTCTTCCCAAAGTAAGAACTTTGAATCTGTTTGTGGAAATTTTTTGGGGGCCCGGGCCCGAGGAGCTGGTCACGCAGGGGAATGTGGGGAGTTTCCAGAAAGGCTTAGAAAAACCATCTGGAAAAATAAAGAAAAATTAATGGTATTTGTAGCTATGTTTAAAAAATGGATAGGTTGGGGGGAGGCTCGGGGGTCAGAGAATTTTCAGTCTCCCCTGGAGCAGTTTGGGTTTTGCCCCTTGTGGGATTCCGGGCCCTTAACCATTGGTGGGTGGGTTTTTAATGTCCTTGTCTCTCTCCCAAAAACCCACATTTTTCCCCACCCTTTGGGTTTAACTTGTTGGAAACCCTTTTCTTCTTTCAACCGAAAATAACTATGTAAAAATATGTAATATGTAACCCTTTCCCTCAGCTCCCGTTCCTCTCCTGGGCACCGGGGTAGAAAAACCACGGGATGTCGCCAGACCCCTTGGGTTGTGCTTCCCGTTTTAGGGCCCCCCTGGAAAATCTTTGGTCGTGAGATGTTTCTCCCCTCTTCGGTCCCCTGACCAGACAGATTTTGCAGTATCTGTTCCAAGACATGAAGCAGTGGAATGACCTTATTCATCCCATTACACAGTGGAGTATCCCTGTCTGCTTGGATCATCAAGAAATCATTAATGACCTTTCTCTGTTCATAGATTTCTCCCTGTTTTGCTCTGTTCATAGATTTCTTCCAGTTTTACTCTGTTCATAGATTTCTCCCTGTTTTGCTCTGTTCATAGATTTCTCCCTGTTTTTCTCTGTTCATAGTTTCTCTGTTCTGTTCAGCTCAAGGAGGGTGTGATTGGTGGTGTAGGAATTGCTAAACAGCATGCAAAGTTTCCTGGTCAGTTCTCTGAACGGTGCAGAGTCCACCACTTGAAAAGGGAGGGACTGCAGTACCACCAAATTGGACAGGAGCGCGGTCAGCTTCTGCACTTTGGGATGGATAGACGCATACTGCTGTCTCTTGGCAACCGCCTCGGTGAACGACTGCTGGCACCATGAGTATCAAGGAGCATCTGGACCGGTAGATGATGTGAAAGACAGACAACTCACTTCGGCAGAGGTGGTGGAGCTTTGACTGCCTGAAATGGGAGGCGTGCCACTGGGTGGTTCTGCTGCGGCAGGATGGACCACCACATTTGAGACAAGTTTCTCCAAGGCCACTGTATGGTGACAATGCATATGTTGACACAGAGCTGTGGTGCCAGCGTTAGGTCCCTGGTCACGCTTTACTTTCTGCCCACAGATTGTACCTATAGCCATGTTCGCCTCCTCCGGTATCTTGGCAGAAAACTGCCCCACATCCGAGTAGGTGATTTTACCACCGATGCTCTGCACTGACTGATACCGCTACTGCCACAGTGAGCTCCCGCACCGCTACTTTCTGGGACCTGCAAAGTGAGTGGTCTAAATCGTGGCTGTTTGGCTCCCAACCTCGTACTGCTGCCACCCTGCTGACCCCCGGCCACACTACCGACTTGCCAGCTGCGCCACTGTCTGACGTGCAAGCTGCCGCTCTCTTCTCCCGATGATGATGAAGCCCTTTCTTCCAGGGCCGGGATGATGGGTGGTCGAAGGTAGGCGACTGCCTAAGGCACCACTTCATCCCAGGCAGAAAAGGGGGCTCAAGGAGGCATGGAGTGGGCTGAATATTCCATTTGGGGGGCACTTTATGCCTTATTTGACTATGGCACCAGAATACCTTGTCCCAGCCTTGCTTGCTTCACCCGGCTTCAGAGTGCGATTGGCTACATTGATTAGTGTTTGCCTGTCACTGCTGCCCTACTCAACGGTCTCGCTGTACAGAGCCTGACCGCTCACAACATACACCCACATAACCCATCACTACGTGCCTGCTTCTGCAAGAAGCAGCGGATGTCTTCCCCACCTCTTTGCGGCCCACTGTCCTCAAATAGTTCATCCTCACTGTATAGTGGCGCAGAGCCCACATCACAAAGTAAGTCTCCGGCTGTGGGAACTGAACGGGACAGAGGCGGGTTGAGGACAGGTGAGGGCTCCTGACCTGCTAAACTAAAGGTTGTGTCTTATGGATGCACCGACTCTTTGCCGGGGTTGTCGGATGTCATCTGGGAGAAAGTGGATGACCTAGTCAACTATTCGAGAACTGTTGCCTTGGTGGTCAACACATGGCTGCAAGATGACACCGGAAGCTCTGGCCTCGCAGGGTGACCCCTGCTGTGACGTCCCCTTACTGTGCTGCAACCTATGCCTGCTCCAGGAACCTACTATTGCGTTCTTTGTTACGCCATGTGATCAGGCACACTCACAACCATCACAGTTTTAAGTGGGCTCTGAAAACTCATCTTCTTAGACAAGCCCACCAAGATCCCTAATTGTTAACCCCCCAAATTCTGTCACACATTCATCGCTTCCTGCACTTTGGCACCCACAGGCACTTATCTGTATATAGATCTATGGTTGGGATGGCAGGTTCACCCACTTTTTATGTACACTAGTCCATATTTATGTAACATGGCTGGACCATTGTAAGTAGCTTTTTTTATAATGTCTGGTTTTTCTGTGCTTACACCCTCTATATTGTAAAGTGTTGCAGAATATGTTGGCTTTATATAAATAAAGATTATTATTATTATAGTAGGATCTTGGCCCTCATCTCGGTTCTTTCCAGCTGGCGCTGACATTACCTTGTTAGGCTGTGTTCCCACTTCAGTTATTTGGTCAGTTTTGCCCCCATAACTGCCCAGAGAAGTGAACTAATAGTGACGCATGTCATCTGCGTGTCATACTAAAACACAGCATTGTATCAAGATCAAACCATGTTCCTTATGCATATTTGAGCATTGGACAATGTTCTACAACAACCTACAGGTTCTCCGAATTTTTGAGAAATTCGGCCATCTCTAGCTGTTTATCATATATTTTTGGAGTCAATCCATCTTATAATTACTCCAACTCCATGACTCCGGCTCTACAGCCCTGATTAAAACATCAATGTAAATCACATAATTGCGGACAATAACTTGTTCAGTATGTAATAAATTAATTCTTTGTAAATGCCAAATTTCACTTTTGAACACATTTTTGAACACGTTTTTGCCACAGAAATTCCAACTGCAGATTTGAATTCAGAACAGTGGATACCGAAAGTATTCAGACCTCTTTACATTTTTCACTCTTTGTTTCATTGCAGCCATTTGGTAAGATCAAAAAAAGTTAATTTATTTGCTCTTTAATGTACACTCTGCAACCCATCTTGAAGGAAAAAAAAAAACAGAAATGTAGATATTTTTGCAAATTTATTAAACAAGAAAAACTGAAACATCTCATGGTCTTAAGTATTCAGACCCTTTGCACACTATTGAGTAGAAGCACCATTTTGAGCTAATACAGCCGTGAGTCGTCTTGGGAATGATGCAACAAGTTTTTCACACCTGGATTTGGGGATCCTCTGCCATTCTTCTTTGCAGATCCTCTCCAGTTCCCTCAGGTTGGATGGGGAATGTTGGTGGACAGCCATTTTCAAGTCTCTCCAGAAATGCTTAATTGGGCTTAAGTCAGGGCTCTGGCTAGGCCAGTCAAGAATGATCAGAGAGTTGTTCTGAAGCCACTGCTTTGTTATTTTAGTTGTGTGCTTAAAGTCATTGTCTTGTTGGAAGATGAACCTTCGGCCCAGTCTCAGGTCCAGAGCACTCTGGAAGAGATTTTCATCCAGGGCATCTCTGTACTTGGCCGCATTTTTCCTTCAATTGCAACCAGTCGTCCTGTCCCTGCAGCTAAAAAACACCCCCATCGCATGATGCTGCCACCACCTTGTGTCACTGTTGGGATTGTTTTGGGCAGGTGATGAGCAGTGCCTGGTTTACTCCACACATACCGCTTAGAATTAACACCAAAAAGTTCAATCTTCATCTCATCAGACCAGAGAATCTTATTTCTCATAGTCTGGGAGTCCTTTATGTGTTTATTTGCACACTGTATGCGGGTTTTCTTATGTCTTGCACTGAGGAAAAGCTTCTGTTGGCAGACTCTGCCATAAAGCCCCAACTGGTGGAGGGCTGCAGTGATAGTTGACTTTGTTGAACTTTCCCTACTGCACCTCTGGAGCTCAGCCACAATGATCTTGGGGTTCTTTTTTACCTCTCTCATCAAGGCTCTTCTCCCACGATTGCTTAATTTGGCTGGATGGCCAGGTCGAGGAAGAGTTGTGGTTGTCCCAAACTTCTTCCATTTAAGGATTATGGAGGCCACTGTGCTCTTTAGAAACCTTGAGTTCTGTAGAAATTCTTTTGTAACCTTGGCCAGATCTGTGCCTTGCCACAATTCTATCTCTGTGCTCCTTGGGCAGTTCCTTAGACCTCATGATTCTCATGTGCTCAGGCATGAACTGTGAGCTGTGAGGTCTTATATAAACAAGCATGTGTCTTTCCTAATCAAGTCCAATCAGTTTAATTAAACACAGCTGGACTTCAATGAAGGAGAAGAAGCATCTCAAGGATGGCCTCCTCGAATGACCTCAACAAACGGCAGGTGTCACGCATGAGCTGCCACTGGCTGACATCAAAGTTACACAGGGGAGTACTCCTGTCCGTCTGGATCATCAAAAAATCGTTAATGGCCTTTCTCTGTTCATACAGTCGGTCCAACATGTGCAGGCTGGAATTCCAACGGGTGGAAACATCGCATATCAGTGTGTTGGGGGAGGCCATTCTGCCACTGCAGAGGGTGTTCCTGGCTTTGTAGGAATGGATAAAGTGCATGCACAGTTTCCTGGCCATTTTCAGAATCTTCTGAAGATCGGTGGAAGACTTCAGGAACCTTTTCACAACCAGATTGAACACGTGCACCATGCAGGGCGCATGGACCATCCCTCCTCGATGCAGCGCGGACATCATGTTACTCCCATGGTCCGTCACCATGGTTCTGATTTGCAGTTGGCGCGGAGAAAGCCACACATCGATTTCGTGCTACATGACGCGGAGCAGTTCCTCCCCTGTGTGACTTCGTTCGCCGAGACAAGCCAGGTGTAGAACTGCGTGACACCGCTGTGCCCTACACATGTGGTATGATGGAGCAGTACTTGTGGAGGCTGAGATGGTGGTGGTGGAGGAGGAGGAGGAGGCAGACATTGGCGCAGGAGCCGCAGTTTGACAACGTGGAGGAGAAAGCGGCGTCTCCTGTCCAAGTTGTTGGTGTGCCTGGGCAGGAAGCACATTCACCCAGTAGGCCATAAAAGACATGTACTGGTCCTGACCGTAGTTACAGCTCCAGATGTCCGCGCTGCCGTGCACCTTGGAACAAACCGATAAGCTCAAGGACTGGCCCACCTTCTGTTCTACATATTTATGAAGTGCTGGTACTGCCTTTTTGGAAAAGAAATGACGGCTTGGAACTCTCCACTGGGCTCGGCACAATCATTAGTTCTCTAAACGGTGAGATCCACCTTTTGGAAAGGGAGGGACGCAGTACAACAACTTGGAGAGGAGCAGGTCATGCTGCACCTTGGGAGTCTTTCCCCCGACTCTTGGCTGGGTTGTAGATGTCACTGGGGGGAAGGGGGATGACCTAGTCAACCAATCAAAAAACCCTTGGGTGCTATACACAGGCCTAGATGACAGCGGCAGTTGGGCCTCACCGAGGACCCCCTTGCGACGCCCCTTGCTGTGCGCGCCCGGGGCCCGGGGAATGTTTGTCCCTCTCCCACTCGGGTGAAAAAACGCCACCTCTCTGTTGAATACGTTTGTTCAAATGTACAAACGTTTGAAAAGTTTTAAGTGAGAGCGATTACGTTACTATCGTCATGGGGCAAGTCGATATCGGAATTATCAATAAGATACCCATAGTCATAATAATTATCCCCCGATGACCTTTTAAATCTATGGGAAGGAACAACCCCTTTCATTATTACACCCAACGGGGATGGAAAACGGGTTTAACATCCACAACAGCAAACTTTACGTGCTACATCTTAGCAAGACAATTAGTTATAAAACCACAAAAAAAAAAATCACGACCATTCACATCCTGTTTGCACCACAGCATCCCCTTTAAACCTGATGACCCAAAAATTTAAAAAAGTCCCAGAAGGCGTATATTTGAACCATCTTTTTTATTTGAACTGGACATTGAATACCCCGTCCTGGAACGCAGCATGGCCCCAAACCTGCATGACCCCAATTAAAAAGTCCCGGAAAAAGGAGTCTTTCAACCACCATTTTGTTGAATGGACATTGACTATCCCTTCCCCTGGGCCACACATGAGCCCCAAACCTGCATGACCCCCAATTTAAAAATGCCGGAAAAAGGGGAGTCTTTCAACCACCATTTTAGTTGAACTGGACATTAACTTAACTTCCTGTCCCACGTTTGACCATAAACCGTCTTACCCACGATTAAAAAGTACGGGAAAAAGGGAGTTTTAAACCACCATTTTAGTTGAACGGGACATTGACATCCCTTTCTGACCACGTATACCATTAAACCTTCTGCCACAATTAAAAAGTCAAGAAAAAGGATCTTTAAACCCACCATTTTAGTTGAAGGGACATTGACTAATCTGCCCCGTACGCAGTATGCCAAAAACCTGTCTGCCCCCACAGTTAAAAATGCTGGGAAAAGGATTTTAACCACCATTTAGTTGAACTGGACTTTGACTATACTGTCCTGGCCCGCAGAGACCAAAAACCTGTCTGACCTAAAAATAAAAGTGCCGGGAAAAGGATCTTTAACCCCCATTTTAGTTAAAAGGACTTTAACTTTACGTCCTGAAACCGCAAATGACCATTAAACCTTTGACCACGATTAAAAAGTCCCGGGAAATAGGGTCTTTAAACCCCCAAATTTAGTTTCACGGGACATTACTATACCGGCCCGGGGCCACAGCTGAGCCCCAAACCTGCAGACCCCACTTTTTAAAAAGTCCGAAAAGGGGAGTCTTTCACCCCCTTTTTTAGTTTCACGGACAAAAGACTATCCCTGTCCTGGCCACAGCATGACCCCAAAACCCCTGTTTGACCAAAATAAAAAGTGGCATTTAAGCTATTTTGTACATGCCCTTCATTTGGTTATTTTTTGGTAACTGACATTTTTTTACAGAATTTATTGGGGAATTTTTATTATATTTTTTACATTTTACATTTGTTTTTTTTTTTTCAAGTGTATAACTACAAATACACCCCCCCCTGCATTTTTTAAAGGGTTTTTTTTACACTGTAGATGGTTAATACGTCCGACACCCATAATAATACAAAGCCAAATCACCCCCCAAAACCCTTTGTTTTGAGAAACATTTCCCTCCTGGCTTCGAACTGATTCAGCCAATAAATTCAATGGTTTTCATTTTTCCTCCAAATCCTTTCATTAATTAGGGACAAACCCCCCGGAGATCAAATAGCGACCCCATAGTGATCCACCCCAGAAAATTTTAACCCCTAAAATTGGCAATTTTGTGTCCGCCCGGGACCCCTTTATGACACTATTAACCTCACAAAAATCACCTTTTTTTCAAAATCGATTTTTTAGAAAAATTTGAAGTCTCCTGATTGCCCCTAACGGGGAGAGACAGTGCTGCCTTACCATCTGTTAACACGGGGGTCCAGTGCCAGACTTACAGTGGGTCGGGAGAGCCCCCGGCTAGGTCTGTCATCATTAACACGCAGGTTAGCAGCCAGGGGCCCGGGGTTAGAGTGGGGGGGGTGAGAGCCCAGGGTGGCGTCCGCATCTATTAACACAGTAAAAATGCCCCTTTTGACGCACCCAACGAAAATTCGTGCTGAAGCAGAGTGGGAAGTGTGAGCTAAAACCCCCCGGCCTTCCTCTGGCACAGTGAAAAACCTGGGGAGCACTTGAGAAATTTTTTCCCCCCAACGAGAGCCTTGCCCCTCCATAGATCGGACCAATTGAGTTCCCGTTGGAAATGCGTGGTTTACGTCCTTTTAAACCAGGGGCCCTTTTTCTTGGCTTTTTTTTTCTGTTTCAACTTTGACAATTGTGAAGAACAAAGTCTTTTAGAAACAAATTTTTTTTATAATAGGACCGTAGTATGCTGCAGTCACGCAAAAAGCCCCCAAAAAATTTAAGCATGAACCCCTTTAAACCACTTTTGGGCAATTGTGAAGACAAAGTCTGTTAGAAACAACATTTTTTTTATAATGGGCCTGTAGTATACTCATTTTCACAGCAAAAAAACCCCCAAAAATTAAAAAATGACCCATGAGCCACTTTTTACAATTTGAAGAACAAAGCTGTTTAAAAAACAACATTTTTTTTTTAATGGCCCGTAGTATAGCTGCATGTCTGTCAACGCCAGGCAGGCAGCTTTGTTTATGTGCACAACCCCAAAGGGTTAAACCCTTGCTCTGGACCGACGCCCTGGGGGGGGTGCTGTTTTGGAGCTCGGAGTGACAGCTTTGCAGACTCCCCCACAAGGGTGTTGCGGTCAGGCCAATCAGGGGGCCCCGGCACCGCACCAACAGCTGCTGGGGCGGCTTCCAAAAAAAATTTTTAAAAAACGGTCAGTCCTCTCAGGCTTTGCCGTATGGGTTCCCCCCTGTTGTTCCGGGTGTGCGTTTGGATTTTGCTTCCTTGTTATTGACCTCGTTCCCTTGACTTTCTTTTTGGACCTGTTTTTACTTCTTTCCCGTCGTGTATGATCCCGGGTTGTTTCTGTTTTTTCTTCGGATTCTGTTTGTGACTTTTGGCGTTATTGCCCGTTCCCCGTCGGCCCGTTGACCTTGGTTTTTCCCGTGGCCCTGTCTTAGCGCGTAGGGATGTCGTCCAGTTGGGTCTGCCATCTGGGGCACACGCCAAGTAGGCAGGGAACTGGGCTGGGGGGCAGCGGGGCCCATGCACCTCCTCTGACGTGACAGTATCACAGGCCGAATTTACTGCTCTCCAAGCATTGAACCCATGACTGCATTGGTAGACAGATGCGGGGGCTCACCCATTTTGGCCCAGGTCTTGCACGAGTTTTTAGCGCGGAGACCCCCCAGGGTGTCCCTCCCCCAGGATCCCCCGGCACCCCTTTTCCCCCGGTTGTGGAACCCCCTATCCATTACCAATAAGTTCTGGGTGACAGGAGGGGTTTTTCGAACGTTTAAGGAGGGTTGCGGTTGTTTTTTGTTCCGCCCACGTCCCTGGGGGAATAAGGAACAAGAGGGGAATTTTTTAACCCCTTCTCCAAGGGTCCCCTCAAAGTGTATTCTCTTTATCCCCGACCCCCCGAGTTTTTCTGGGGACCGATTCTTTAAACCTTGGGTTACTTTTTGATGACTCCGATGGGGGGGGGGGCCGGACTCACTCACCTCATTAAAACAGGGAAGAGGACAGTAAAAGGTATTGTTCAGAATTCCGGCTTTGGTTTTGTTCCATCAGGGGGGAATGACCCGCCCTCCGGTGCCATTTTAATTGGGGCACCCGGGGACATGTGAAGGACTGTTGGTGGTTACCCAAAAGCCCTGCCCCGGGGTTTTGACCCATGGCTCTGGCGGTCGGTTGGACGACGGTTTAGGGAGAGACGTCGGGAGAAGTCACTTCCCCGTTGCCCCCCCTTCACTCCGCTGCCCTTCGGGCCCACCCCTAAACCAGCTAGAGGGGGGGCCCCTTGGGAGGACCCCAGCAGATAGGGGCCCTTTGCGGGCAGCGTAAGGACCGCGGGAAACCCCTCCCCCTGGGGGACCCTGCTATTACTGGGGGGAAAAGGTCCCCCTCATCCGTGAGTGCCCCAAGAAAGGTCAGCCGGAAAACTCCAACCCCTAGGTGACCGGGGAAAGGTCACCTAGGCGAACGGTTTTCCTATGGTATCGAAAAATTTTATTGCTTCCAGTTAAGATTTAATTTTTTCCATGTCTGGTTCGGGGGAGTCCCTTTTTGGATTCGGGAGCGGCCTCTAATTTCGTGGCTGCATATTTTTTAAAGCGTTTGGGCTTTCCCGGAGGTTCTATCAGATTCATGCGGGTATTGGGGATAAATTCTCCCCCCGTTGCGCAAGGGGAGGATCCACTTGACTCCTAGCTTAGATGCTGGTAGGGTCTTGTTTCGGGATGTGTACTCTGTTTTTCATGGGGGGCTTACCTGCGATGGGGTTTTTTAGGGCGCCCTGGCTTCAAAAACAACCCAGTGTTTGACGGGAAGTTGGAGAACTACGGGGGGGTTTAAGCTTTGTTAAAAAATGTCTCCCAGTTTTTCTTGGTAATATGGAGAGAGCAGATTCCTGCCTTTATTCGTGACTTGCTGTGGTGTTTTCCAGGACCAGTCGACAGTTCCCCCCCGCATACCCCTAGTTGTGTATTGAAAATTGCCGGGGGGGTAAATTTTTCCCAAGGGCAGGTATACAATCTGTCGGGGCCAGAAAGACTGGTTAAAGATATATAGAGAAAGTCTACAAAAGGGGTCTATCCGACCTTTTGGTCCCCTATGGGTGGGGGGTTCTTTTTTCGTTAAGAAAAAAGAGGGTTTTACCTCGTCCTGTATTGACTACGGGAACTGAACAAGGTAACGGTAAAAACCAAATACCTTTCCCTTTAATTCCCGACTGTTTAATCAGTTCAGGGAGCCAAGGGGTTTTAAAAAATTGGACCTGAAGGGGTTATAACCTTTTGGATTAAAGGGGGGGACAAATGGAAGACAGCATTTAATCCCCCGGGAAGGTCATTTTAAAAATACCTTGTTATGCCTTTTGGGTTATGAAACCCCCTGCTGTTTTCCAGAATCTTTAAATGATTTTTCCGGAACTTATTGGTCGTTGTTTTGTCGTTTTCTGGATGACTTTTTAAATTTATGCAGGATTGGGCTTCGCCTTTTAAAAATGTTTCTATTTTCATAGTTTCATATTTTGTAAGGTTTAAAAAAAGAAAATTCGTCCATCTGTTCAGCCTTTTGTCTAAGGTTTTGATCAGAGGAAGGAAAAAACCCCCCAATGAGGTGAAGCCAATGTCCTCTTTTTAGGAAAAAAATTCCTTCCTACTCCAATTGGAATCAAAAAAATCCCTGGATCAATGCCCTCCCTGAAACCCTAGTCATGTAACTTGTTATTTATTACGCTCCAAAATGCATCCAAAAACCTTTTTTTGAACTGGGTTTTTAAATTTCCCAAAAGGCAATCCCTTGGAGAGAATTCCATTCTCATGTTTAAGTAAAGAATCCCTTTCTATGTTTTTGTAGAAACCTTTCGTTCCTCAAGACGTAAAGGATGCCCCCTTGTTCTAGAACAGCCCTGTGATAAATAAATCTTGGGGGAAGGATCTCTATATTGCCCTTTTGATTATTAAAATTTTATTATGCCCCCCCAAAGCCTTCTTTTTCTAAACTAAATAACCCTATTTTGCCAATCTTTCGTGTACTGTATTCACCCCAGTCCTTTTTTTATTTTTGTTGCCCCCTTTTGTACGTTCAAGCTCTACAATGTTTTCCTGTGCATGGTGCCCAAAAAAACTTACCAAAATATTCCATGTGGGGTTAAACCAGTGACTTGTTATGGGAGAATAATGTTTTCATCATGTCATTATCCCCCTTTTAATGCACCCCATGATCCTATTTGTTTTGGTGCGCTCCCTGACACTGGTGTTTACAATTAATTTACTGTCCACCAGGATTCCCAAGTCCTTCTCCATGTCACTTTTACCCAGTGTTTTTCCATTTAACATGTAATCATGTTATCATGTGCGGCAGGTTCTGCAGATTTTGAAGGTCAATAGTTTATTTGTCAAACTTGAGAAATGTGTTTTTTGGTGTTCAAGAGGTAAATTTCCTGGGGGATATTTTAACGCCTAACTATTTCGTATGGATCCCCCGGGAAAGGGCCAGCAATTCTTGATTGGGGTTTGTCCCTTCCTCCCTGAAAGCCCTTTCAGCGGTTCCCGGTTTGCTAAATTTTTTTGGAAATTTTTCAAAATTTTTCTGTGCTGTCCCCGGCCCATTGACTGATAGATAAAAAGGGAGTAAATTAGTAAGTGGCAACCCCGGGCCTTAGAGGCGTTTGAAAAAATTAACAGGTTTTGTCGGCCCCGGGGCTGGTTCAAGCTGACCCATACCCCCCTTCGTGGTGGAGGTAATGCTTTGAGTTTGGAGTAGGGGCCCGGGTTTGTCTAGGGGTCGTGCCTGACTAATTCCGTCCTTGTGCCTTCTTTCTCGTAAATTTTTTCCCCCGCAGAGAGGAATTATGTGGTGGGAACCCAGAATTGTTGGCTATTAAGTGGGCCTTGAGGAATGGGCCACTTCCTCGAAGGGGCCCAAAAACCAAGTCCGGTCCCTAATGACCCTAAGAAACCGACCCTTTTTGAGAGGCTAAGAGGTTAAACCTATAGGCCGTTGGGCATTATTCTTCACTGCTTTAACTTTGTGGTTCCCAAGACCCCCGGTTCTAAGAATTTAAAACCCGCATTGTCAAAGTTTCCGTCCCGTCCTCATCGGGGTGTCCGGTTCTTTTTTCCCCAAAGAGACGGTGGTCTCAGCACTTCCCCCCACTTTGGCCCCTGAGATAAGACCCACCAGGGAAAGAGACCTGTTATTGCTCCGTTTCTAAATCTTTGTCCCCACCCAGTTTTTGATTCGTTTATTTTAAAAAAATTACATGATTCTGTATTATCTGGACATCCAGAGTGGTGGCAAAGAAATTATTTTCCGAAATTATTTTGGCCATTTTGGCTCGTGATGTGGGGGGCCTATGGACAGCCTGCGACACTGTGTCGGGGAAAGGTTCCCAGAACTCGGCCTCCTGGAAATTTTCCCCTGCCTATACCGGACCGGCCCCGGACTCAATTTCTTTGGATTTTTTTGATGATCTTTTCCCACCTCGATGGTAACACTGCATTTGGGGGGGTTGTTGTCGTTTTTGTAAGTGTGGTCATCTGTTTTTATTAAAAAACATTACCTCGTCCAAAAGTGGCCGAGCTTTTTTAAAAAATTTCATTAAACGAAAAGGGGACCCCAGAATATTGTGTTGACAGAGGAGTTCAGTTTGTCTCCTGTTTTTTGGGGAGCTCTCTGTAAGGCTCTGGGTATCACTCTGTCCTTCTCCCTGCCTTTTTTCCTGAGACTAATGGGGAGACGGAAAGATGAATCAAACGGTTAGCAGAAATCCGGGGTTTTGTCTCTGAACAGCAGGAATGGGTTAAATTTCTTTTCCTTTTGGGGAGTTCGCGATAAATAATCAGGATAGTAGCTCGTCTGGTGTTTCGCCCTTTTTCTGCCCCTATGGCTTCCACCCTAGCACTCTCAGGTCCGGCGTTACTTCTGATCACAGGGGGCGGTTCTATCCTTAACGATCTGTGCCAGTCGGGCCCCCAAATTCAGAAGAACTTGGGGGGAATGCCGGGGAATTAGAAGGGATAAGTGATAAGACGTCTTTTTTCTGGAGGTTTTTTTAAATTTGGGGTAAGGTGTGGTTTTCTACTCGAATTTCGTCTAAAGGTCCCTTCGGGGAAGCGGCACCGCCTTGTGGGTCCTTATATCATTTTTGGAGCGAATTAACCTGTACGTAGCCTTAAGTAACCCCCTGGTTTCGTGTGATAAAATTATTCCACGCTCTCTCCCGAAGAGGGACGTCCTTCGGTTACCCACCCCCCAAACCCCCTCCCCATTTTAAGTTAAGGGGGAGTTGGAGTATGAGGTTCTCGAATCCCGGATTCTGTGAGTGCAAAACTCATTACAGTCCCAGTCATGGAAGGGTACAGCCTGAAGGGGAGGGGGGGGTTCCCGCTAATTATCATGCAAGGCCCTTATTTGGGGAATTCCCCGAGGGCTCATCCAGAGAAACCCAAAAACCCGGGGATGGTCCCGGTGGCCCCCCCTAAAAAGGGGGGGGACTGTCATAGTCCAGGAGGGAGCCCTTTTGTTTTGTGCGACAAGCCCAGTAAGGGGGTTTAAACCTTGCTCTGGACCGCGCCTTGGGGGAAAGGGCTGCTTTTTAGCTCAGGGTGACAGCTCTGAGACTCTCCCCCAAGGGGTGTTGGTTCAGGCCAATCAGAGGGCCCGGAAAACCCCCCCCAATCACTGCTGGGGCCCGGTGTCCGGGAAAAAAATATTTAAACTGGTCAGTTCCCTCTCAGGCTTTGCCTGTGATAGGTTTTTGTTTGTTTTGTGTGCGTTTTATATTGCTGCCTCTGTATTTACCCCGGCTTGCCTTGACTTCGTTTTGGACTCTGTTTTGACTTCGTTCCCGCCGTGTATACCCTCGGGGTTGTTTCCTGTTTATTTTTTCGGATTCTGTTTGTGGTTTGGCGTTATTGACCTTACCGAGTCGGACCGTTTGCCTTGCGTTTTCCCGAGGGCCCCATTGCAGCGAGGGGGCTGTCGCCAGTTGGGGTTGCCTCTAGGGCAGCACGCAAGTAGGCAGGGACAGTGGGGGGGGGCAGTCAGGGCCCCTGCACCTCCCTTTATGAAACAATGTACAGAAAATCCCAAAAATTCAAAGCATGACCCTTTTTAGCCCTTTGGCATTGGTGTATTGTGATTTTTAAACAGCATACCCCCAAAAAATTTTAAAAATACTTCTCGCCCACTGTTAAAAAAAGTGAGGGAGAAATGATTTAAAAGCCATTTTTGTTCCCAAAAGGGCCATGTTATTGCTGTAATCTCAAGAAAATGCCCAAAAAATTTTTAAATTGAATTTCAGCCACATTTAAAAATTGTATGGAGAAATGCCACTTAGAAAACCACATTTCTGTTCCAAAAGGCCAAACTATGTGTATTCACGCAAAAATGACCCCAAAACCATTGACAATGCGAAAACTTTTAAAGATAAAGTGAGTAAATGGAAAACGGTGTTGTCAGAACCTTGGTCTTTTACAGTCCCACAGCAAAACAGAAAAATGAACTTTTGGGAAAAGAAATAAAAATTGAGTAAAAAATGATCTTTTAAAAAAAGGTTTCAAGAGGCCCTTTCTGTTTGAAGGAAATGTGAAGAGACAATAATCGGTGTCGGAAAGGGGGGCCACAACATCCAGAGATCAAGCCTGTTCATCTTGATAAAAGTAAAACGACCCACATTTTGGGGAAAGTCGGATGCGTTTGTCTGTAATGACCCCCCAGCGTGCTGAAGGTCCGCTCATGATGAGTTGGTGTGGGCAGGACAACAGTCTATGGGGGCGAGCGAGCTCGGGCCTTCGTCCATTTTGGATCCCCCGAAGTCGTTGGGGCCCGTAACACATCCAAAAACTGGCGTTTGACGCGATGTCGTGCACCATGTTTTAAGTGGTCTTGTGTGTTGGGTGGTCCCTGTTTGGCATGGTTGGTGAGGTGGTAATAAATTTTGCCAGAGGTACCCTTAGGCTTCTGCCCCCTTGCCTCTGCTGCTGCTGCCGCTAGGCTACTGGCCTTTTCTCTGTAACGTCGCTGATGTTGTTCCACCGGGGACATTTGGGGAACGTGGAAGGCAACAGATCTCCCAGTTGATCAATCAGCAAGGTCTCCATTTCCTGATTTTACTCTCTATTTGGGGGGTGGGAAAAAAGTTGAGTTTTTTTTTGTACCGGGGAACCAGGGGGTGGGGCCCCCCAGTAACTGTTGTTCATTTTTGATGGCCTTAATGCGAGGATCATGTTGGAGGAAATGGAGCATCCAAGAAACTCATGTGAGATTTCCCAAGCCTTTGGGGTCGGGGGGGCACTAGCAAACTGATCTTCCTCATCTTCCTCCTCCGCCTCAAATTCACGCCAACCTCTTTCCAAGGCAGGGACGTCGGTAACGTGGGTTTGTCTAGGAATACCTCCTCCTCCTCCCCCTCCGCTTCCTTCGGCAAAAGCTTCAACAAAAACCCCTTTACTTTGCCTGAATTTAAATGCATCCTGAGAGCTGATGCGCCGCCTTGCAGTAGCCCTGGACCCCGAACCACTGCCTAATGAAGACCGATGAAATTGTGAAACTGTCGGGCCTTGTGGATTTGACGGAGAGAAAGGCTTCGTGTCCGCATCTATGTCCGTCTCCTCTTCTGTCGCTGGCGGGTCCTGTTGTTTCAGAGTGTCCAACGATCGTTACAGAACTAAGATCACCACAATGCTCATGCTGACAAGGGCATCGTCCGCACTGACCATATTGGTGGCTTCTCCAAAACTGGCAGGATGGTGCAGAGCTCTTTCAACCTGCCTCCACTCTCGGTGGCCCCAACACCCGAGGTCCGCACCGCTGCTTGTCAGGCCTTTATGTCACTTTCGTACTGTGTAATGGCATTGCGCTGTTTCCACAATCGCTGGAGATGTGGAGGGTGGAATTCCAGCGTGTTTGCCATGTCAACAATGAGACGGTTGACGGGAGGCCGAGCTGACGCTGCAAAACGCAGCCAGGCGGGACGAAGCAGGGTGCGAACCCCGGAAGTGACTTCGAGCCTTCCTCAGCAGGCAGTCCAACCCGGGTAGCTCTTTAGAAATTTCTGGAAACGACAAGGTTCATGACATGTGCCAGGCAAGAGATGTGCTCCAGCCTACCGATCTTAAGGGCTGTCAGCAGATTTCGCCCGTTATCGCACACAACCTTGCCTGGCACAAGGTTCTTGTCACCCAGCCAGCGCTCGGTCTCGTTGCGGAGAGCGTCCACAGCTCCTGACCTGTGTGTGGACGGTCTCCAAGACAGATTAATTCAACACGGCCTGGTTTCTCTGGCACGTGATGCCACCAGAGGACCTTGGGGGAAAGAGCCCTGAACGATCCCTGCGGTGTTGAAGAGCATGCGCCGGGGCCTGAGAGCCACCGTCACCCCCAGAGACATCCACCCAGCTCACCCAGTGAGCTGTCACAGAGATATAGTGGCCTTGGCCATGCTTACTAGTCCATGTGTCGGTGGTCAGATGGACTTTTCCGGCCACAGATGCAGACAACGCGCTTGAAATTTTAGATGACACGTGTCGGGCCAGGGCAGGGACGGCTTTTCTGGCAAAGAAATGCCTGCTGGGCATCTGGTATTGGGGGAAGGCAAGGGCCATGAGTGGCGGAACCCATCTGTGTCCACCAGACGGAAAGGCAACTTTTCCCAAGGCAAAAGCCGGGCCCAATGCTGACATTCAGGCTTTTGGCTTTGGGATGGTTTGGTTTAAAGTGTTTCTTCAGCTCCCAAACCTGGAAGACAGAAGGGCTGGCTGCTAGACTGGCCGCTGTACGGCGGGGCAGGTCGTCAAACTGGCGGAAGGGAAGGGGTAGGATGGGTCTCTGGTGATGCTGGTGGTACTCGGGCGACGGTGGAGGCTGAAGCGGGGCTGATCCTGATCATGACCTGAGAGACATGGGCAGCTGAGGAACGCTTGGTGGTGGCGGAGGAGGAGGCGGAGACAGAGGGTGTGACAGTGGTTGGAGGCCCGGCGTCGTTCTGGCCTTTTTTGGCCAAGTGTTGCCTCCATTTCAACTCATGCATTCTCTGCATGTGACTAGACATGTTGGTGGTGGTTAAACACCTAAGGTTCTTGCCACTGGGTGAATCAGAGGCTTGCTCAAAGAAGGCCCAGGCTTGAGAGGTCCTGGACCTTTTTGACGGCGATAAGCGAGGAGCGGGGTTTCCGCTGACTGTGGCTGGCGGAATCATATCAGCGGACTTCTGCGACCGCCCTCTCCCTTTTTGAGGCGGGACCCGTATTGACACCTCCCCATCGTCTTCCTCCTCGTCCAGTGATGAAGAGCTCGCAAACAAATTCTGCTGAAAAGACCACGTTGGATCCGCAATGTCGTCATCATCATCATCAACACAGGTGACTTCGTCGTCCTGACATTCTGCATCCAGGAGCTGCGGGCTACAAGCAAGAGGCACTGCAAGGCGTTGCCGACCGCCCGGCATTTTTGCCGATTGACCGGCTTCCTTCTCCTCCCCTTTATGGGATCAGTAACTGGGCATCAGAGCAAGAAAATAATCCTCTTTGGCCTCTTGATCTTTTAACATGCCTTTGACCCCAAACCGCATTTTGTCATCAAAGAGGTCTTCAGACAATGGATTATCCACAGTGGTGGGTACACGAGTTGACATTTGGGTTGCTTCACGTTGGACGATGCTGATGTTGCTGATGATGACATTTGTGGCCATGACTGGGAGGACGAGGAGGTAAGACTGCTGGATGCAGGTTGCATTAACCACTGAAGAACAGATTTGCAACGCTGTTCTTTACTGAGATTCACAGGGCCCTGACCCAGCGATGACGGTCCTGCAACTGACAATCCGCTAGCATGCGTGTTGTCGCCAGCACTGGAAGGAGCACCTTCTCTAGTATCTCTACCTCTATGTCCTACCCCCCTCTTTGCTCGCTTACCACCTGAATTTCGCTCCATGTTCAGAAATATAAAAATTTGAGAAGGTATGGAAGAGTTTTGGAAAGTCTCTTATTAAAAGACTGCAAATCCCAGCTATTCTCAAATCCCTCAAATCAAAACAAAATTGCTGGATTAAAACTAATGAAAGGGTGGCTCTAAAACAGTTTGGCCTCCCCAAAGTAAAAAAAAAACGTTTTAAAAAAAGTTACGATAATAAAAGGTTTTTTTGGCACCTATCAAACTGTGGTGACTACAAATTGCGGTTCAAATTTTTAACTGCAAAGTAGATTACAAAAAAGCTTGACTGACCAAAATAAAAAAAACACCTTTGAAATGAAAACGATATAAAAGGTTTTTTTTGGCCCCTTCAGTACCCCTGTGGTGACTAAAAAGTTCGGGATTAAATTTAAATGCAAGGGGGCTCTATCACACGTTGGCCGGGCCCAAAGTAAAAAAAAACACACTGAAATGAAACTGATAAAAAAAAAGGTTTTTTTTTGGCACCAAACCTGGGGTGACTCAAATTTTGCGGTTTCAAATTTAACTGAAAAGTAATATCAACAAAGCTTGACTGCCCAAAAGTAAAAAAAACACCTGCCCTAAAATTTTAAATGATATTAAAGGAAATTTTTGGCCCTATCATTTCACCTATGGTGACACAAAATTGCTGAAATCAATTTAACTGCAAATTAATCTATCAAAAAGCTTGACTGACCAAAAGTGAAAAAAAACCTGTCAAAATGTAACAGGATAATAAAAGGATTTTTTGGCCCTATAAATTCCCCGTGGTGACTATTAAATTGCTGTATTCAAATTTTAAACCGCAAAGTAGACAAACAACAAAGTTTTGACTGACCAAAATAAAAAAAAACACCTTCGAAATGTAAACGGAAAAAAAAAAAAGGTTTTTTTTGGCCCAAATAAACACCGTTGACTAAAAATTTGCTGGATTAAAATTAAAAAACTGCAAGGGGGCTCTATAAAACACAGCTGGCCGCCCCAAAGGAAAAAAACACGATCTGAAATGTATACTATAATAAAAAGGATTTTTTTAGCACCTATAAACCCTTGGGGTGCTACAAAGTTGCGGATTAAATTTAACTGCAAGTAGATCTATCAACAAAGCTTGATTTCCAAAAGTAAAAAAACACCCGTCTGAAATGTATAGGAAATTAAAAGGTATTTTTGCCCCTACAGTAACCTTGGTGACTACAAAATTTTCGGGATTCAAATTTTAAAACTGCAAAATAATCTATCAACAAAGTTTTGACTGACCAAAAGTGAAAAAAAACACCGTCTGAAAGTATACGGATTTTAAAAAGGTTTTTTTGGCACCTTCATACCCCGTGGGAAATCAAAGTTGCTGGATTCAAATTTATACAAGGGGCTCTATCAACACAGTCCTGCCCCAAAAGTGAAAAAAAAACTTACGAAATGTAACTGATAAAAACATTTTTTTTTGGGCACCTATCCCTGTGGTAACTAAAAAGTTGCGTTTTCAAATTTAACTGCAAAGTAGATCAACAACAAAGTTTGACTGACCAAAAGTAAAAAAAACCCCTGTCTGAAATGTTACGGATATAAAGGAATTTTTGGCACTATCAGACACCTTGGTGATACAATTTTTCGGATTCAAATTAACTGCAAGGTGGCTCTATAAACACAGCTGCCTGCCCCAAAGTGAAAAAAACACGTACTGAAATGTTACTGAAAAAAAGGTTTTTTTGGCCCCTATAAACCTGTGGTGACAAAAAAATTCTTACAAATTAATAAAGGGTTGGCTATATCAACAAAGCTGGACGGGAAAAATTGAAAAAGAACACATATTGAAATGTATACGAGAATAAAAGTGGGTTTTGCATCTAAAAAAATAGCCCCTACAGTTACAAAAAAAAGATTGTATCCTAATATAAGGCAATGCAATTCTAAACAAAGTTTTGGCTTACATTTTCCCGTATCCTTTTAGAGCTTGTCTTTTTCCCCGCATCCCCCCCCCCCCGCCTCCCCAGAATTTTCAGCGGGAGATGCCCTTTTAAAATTTCTGCCTAACTACCTAAAATCGCAAAACTCTGATATAACTAACTTCTAAGGATCACGCTAAAAATAGAGCTGTCCCCCTGGAAAAAATAAAATAAATTTCATGAGCGTTTGCTGGCTGTTTGGACAGAGGGAGGCCACGCCCACTGCTTGAACGCTGAAGGCATGCATGAACGGAAGGGCTGTTCTATTAAAACGAGGTCAGTGATTTTTCCCGCCAATCGCAAATACACACCGGTCATGACGCGACCTTTCACCCTGCTCTATTCTGTAAGCTGATTTGCTGGCCGCTAAAATGACAGGAAGCGCCGAAAATGGCGCGATATTAATAGATTATGCACAGATTTTAACCTAAATTATCGCGTGATCTAAAAAATCTGATCAACGTAAATACCGTGCCGATTTCAACTTTGTCGATAATAATCGCTCAACACTAATGAAGATATCTGTATATGATAAATACTCACCCTGTATTTGACTCCAAATGAACCCACTAAAAAGCTTGGGAAAACCCTTGGTATATAAATTACCTCCACAAAGGGGCAGGAAAAAATTGACTTGTATGTGCCTTTTAAAAACCCTGTGTTTTTTTACTGAATATAAAAGCACAACAGGTTTTAATTAACCTTCGGATAAGAATTATGCTACAGAATTTCTTCTGTGGCGGTGAAAAACAAAGTTTCTTTTATTGAGTACAACTGCAGAACAATGCTTAATTAACCCCTGGATGTAAATTGCGCAAAAGAATTGAGCAAGAATTGAGCAAGAAAAAAAATTGTAATTAACCTTCGCTTGTGAATTATGCTACAGGAAAATGTATTTTTTGGCGGTGAAAAAGACGGTTTATTTTAGTCACCACGCAGAAAAACAATGTTTAAATTTAAACCCCCTGGATGTAAATTGCGCCAAACAATTGAGTAACCACAAACTACTAGCTTTGTAGCGTATTACAATGCCGTTTTTCTACGCTACACAACAAGAAAAAAATTGAAATTTAAACCCTTTCGCTTGTGAATTATGCTCAGGAAAAATGTATTTTTTGGCGGGGGAAAAAGACGGTTTATTTTAGTCCCCCAACAGCAGAAAAACCAACGCTTAATTAACCCGGAAGTAAATTGCGCCAAAACAATTGAGTAACCACAAACTACTAGCTTTGTAGCGTATTACAATGCCGTGTTTCTACGCTACACAACAGAGAAAAAATTTTAATTAACCTTGGGTTGTGAATTATGCTACAGGAAAAATGTATTTTCTGGTGGTAAAAAGACGGTTTTTTAGTCACCACAGCAGAAAAACAATGCTTAATTAACCCTGGATGTAAATTGCGCCAAACATTGAGCAACCACAAACACGAGCTTTGTAGCGTGTTATGATGGCGTGTTTTTACGCTACACAACAAAGAAAAAATTGAAATTTAACCTTTCGCTTGTAAATTTAAATGCTACAGGAAAATGTATTTTTTGGCGGTGAAATACGGTTTATTTTATTTCACCACAGCAGAAAAAAAAATGCTTAATTAACCCGGGGATGTAAATTGGGTGCCAAACAATTGCGCAACCACAAAATCCCGGCTTTGTAGCGTGGTTACAAATGGGTGTTTTTTACGCTACACAACAAGAGAAAAAATTGTAATTAACCTTCGCTTGTGAATTAGGGCTACAGGAAAATGTATTTTTTGGCGGTGAAAGACGGTTTATTTTAGTAACCACAGCAGAAAAAACAACGCTTAAAAACCCCGGGATGTAAATTGCGCCAAACAATTGAGTAACCACAACATACTAGCTTTGTAGCGTTTTACAATGGCGTGTTTTTTCGCACCAACAAGAGAAAAAATTGTAATTAACCTTTGCTTGTGAATTATGCTCCCGGGAAAAAAATGTATTTTTTGGCTGTAAAAAAGGGACGGGTTTTTTAGCCACCACAGCAGAAAAACAACCTTAATTAAACCCCTGGGTAAATTGCGCCAAACAATTGAGAAACCCCACAAACTACGAGCTTTGTAGCGTGTTACAATGGCGGGTTTTTTACGCAAAACAACAAGAGAAAAAATTGTAATTAACCTTCGCTTGTGAATTATGCTACAGGAAAAATTTATTTTTTGGCGGTGAAAGACGGTTTATTTTAGTCACCACAACAGCAGGACAACGCTTAATTAACCCCTGGATGTAAATTGCGCAAAACAATTGAGCAGCCCAAAATTGAAGTGGTAATTGATTGTAAAAACGCTGTTCTTTAAATGAATACAACCAGGAACAGGCTTAGATCCCCTTGGATATTCAATGTGCTGTGAGCAGATAGCATTAAAATGTATATGCAGCTGCATTGGACGCACACTGGACTTCAGATCCCAATACTCCAAAAATCAAAATAGAAGGTTAAGGAAGCAGTCTCTGAGACAAGCGAGACACCCCCAAAAATCGCGTGTATAAAAATCTTTTCTTCAGTAAGAGCTATACAAAGCCGCCCGGGAGCACCTTCCTATCAGTACAGTGAGAGGAGTGTGAGCTCCCAGCGTCGCGCCCGGACTTATATAGTGCGGTGACGTCACAGTATCCCGCCGTCTCTGATTGGCTTTATCTCTGCACATGTCATTGCAGGCTATGCCCTTCTTCCCCCACAGTACTTTTCCACATGTAACGCCATGTGTCAGCAGCATTTTATCATCAAAAGCACACTTCGTTCACCTGAAGTCCCCCAAACTTCGACTTCGTTCAGAACCGAAGTTTTCTTGAAATTCTAAACGAATTCCACTTCGTTAGAATCAATTCGCCCATCTCTAATAGTGAGTAGAATTTTATTTTTTTTATGCAACTACATGAAAATCAATGATTTTTAAATCTTACTTGTTTAATTTCATCTGTTAAAGTAAGAATAAGAAAAAACTCAAAATTTACAAAGAAACATTTTTGACATTTCACCCCTCAAAAAATCAGTGATCAATAAGGTTAAGTGTTAAATGTGGGCATATACCATGTAAGACTTGCAATTATGTTCATCCAATGAAAACCATTCAGTTACCGCATAATGAGAAACCATTGTAATAGCACAAATGTAGTATATATGACATGTACTACTTGCAACAAGGGCTGTGGATTTGGAGTCGTTATAAAATAGACCTGCTCCCAAAATAAATAATAAATTGTTGCAGTTACTTCAATGCAGTGCCAGGAGCAAGAGGAATTGGGTCTTGCCAGTACCACCATATCTTTAGCCTGATCAGATGAGGAGTTTAATTTTGAAAAGTATTTGGATGACATGGAGCAGGCAAAGTATTGTTGCAGGTGAAAAGATTCCACTCCCATAGCAAACAGATTGACCAGATTTTAGCAAAAAAAAATTTTAATTTCCAAGCAACAGGTCACTGGTTTGAATTGAGAAGCAGCCATGAAGATTTCCCAAGAAAAGAGAAACAGCATCATCCAGCTCTTCGATAGCAGTCTTTTCATAGTTTCATAGTTTGTAAGGCTAAAAAAAGACAAGTCGTCCATCTAGTTCAGCCTGTTGTGCTAAGGTGTTGATCCAGAGGAAGGCAAAAACCCCCAATGAGGTAGAAGCCAATTGTCCTTTATTTTAGGGAAAAATTCCTTCATGACTCCAATCTGGCAATCAGAAAAAGCCCCGGATCAATGACCCCTCTCCTGACTCCTAGTCACTGTAACTTGTTATATTATTACGCTCCCGAAACGCATCCAAACCCTATTTGAACTCGGTTATTGCATTCACCATGACAAGTCCCTCTGGCGGAGAATTCCATAGTCTCACTGCTCTTACAGTAAAGAATCCCTTTCTATGTTTAAGTAGAAACTTTCTTTCCTCAAGACGTAGATGATGCCCCCTTGTTCTAGATACAGCCCTGTGTATAAATTAATCTTGGGAGAGATCTCTATATTGACCTTTGATGTATTTAAACATATTTATTATGTCCCCCCCGAAGCCTTCTTTTCTCTAAACTAAATAACCCTAATCTTGCCAATCTTTCTGTGTACTGTAGTCCATCCAGTCCTTTTATTATTTTTGTTGCCCGCCTTTGTACCTGTTCAAGCTCTACAATGTCTTCCTGTGCACTGGTGCCCAAAACTGTACACAATATTCCATTTGTGGTCTAACCAGTGACTTGTATAATGGGAGAATAATATTCTCATCATGTGCATCTATGCCCCTTTTAATGCACCCCAAATTGCCAAACTGCATCATGTGAGTCCATGACAGTTGGAAAAATATGAAATGAAGTCTATCCATCCATTTAAAAGCTAAGAGGTGGATGTCCTGGCAAAATATCAGCGTTAACAAGTTGGCTCATTAAAAGACGGCAGAGGAGGTGGCGCGTATGTTTTGTAATAGTGAGATCACAAACGTCCATGCAAGCACCGTGCAATGTGCATTACGCAGGTCTGGAATGGTTGCCCAAAAAAGGTGAAGAAGCCTCAACTTCAGTCATGTCATAAGAAGCATCGATTAGAGTTTGCAAAAAAGTACGAAAAGTGGACAGTAGAATATTGGAAACCAATCATTTGGAGCAATAAGATAAAAGTGAATAGAGCAGGCTATGATGGGTGCAAATGGGTTTGGAAGAATCAAGGGAAAAGGAAACTAAATGATCGAGAAGTTTAAGACATTGTCAAGTTTGTTGGAAGAAGTCTGATAATATAGGGTTGTTTCACAACCTAAGATGTTGAACACTTGACCAAGATTTTTCTCAATGCTGAGCTATATGTGAGTATCCAACAAGATGAGTTACTTAGTATACTCCAGTACTATTGTTCTGAAAAAGACGACACAGTGTTCCAGCAGGACAATGACCCAAACACACGTTGAGTTCAATTATAATTAAGTAGAGTTGCTGCATTGGCCTCCACAGTAATCAGGACTAAACCCAATCGAACATCTGTGGGTAGAGCTAAAGAAAAAGCTGTATTTGTACCCAAGTGAGTCAACCAGTATGCCCCAAACATTGGAAATATGTAGAAGAGACCTGGGATCAGATTTCGGTTGAGACATGTTTGAATCTTATCGAGAGCCCAGAAGGATTCAGGCAATGTTGAAAGCCAAAGGTGGATTTACAAAATACTAATAAAATAATAAAAATTAACATTTTAATTTTTAGGAGCAAAACAGTAAAAATGCAGTTACATGACAAAAATCTGCAGAACTATGCAGATGATAAAAAGCTGCAAAACAAATTTATGTCTAAGATAGCCAAGACGATTGTCTTTAAAATTATCATAGTCTCAAGTTCAAAGCTGTAGTGGATGGTGAGATATGGAGCCTGGAAGTTTTGCTTGTCAGTGTATGTTCTACCTAAATAGCTTGATTATTGTATTATAAGGGTGATAAAAAGCCTAATGTTACCATTTTACTACAGTAAAGTTATCAATTAAACATGCACCATGGGAGTCGGAGTTTGCAAAATTGAGGAGTTGCAGTCGGAGCTTTGGCTTACCGACTCCACAACTTTGCTTGTAACCTTAGATATATAGGTTGCACTATTTGCAAATTAAAACATAAGTTTCTTGAACATTTTAAGAATATTATTGGCCCAGGGAATCCTAATATCTTCAGTGTTGCTAAACAAATCTAGAACAAATTCTCTTGAATTATTTACTTTGAAAAGAAATCATAATGTCACCAAGAGGTGGCAATATCCAAAAGCAGTGATTAGAAAAAGAGGTATAGTGGATATTAACCATGAATTCAGTTTTTCTCTATGGTCTAAAAATGCATAACGAAATCATGCTGTATTATTATTTTTTCATTTGTTATTTTCATTCCAATTGATACTTCAATTAACTTTTTTTTAAATGTCTTTAGTTTGACTGTCAAGAAAATAAGTATACATTACAATATTTCTGACATATATAACAGAACAAAACTGTTAAAATGTTGTGGTATCTTGAACAATAATGGCAAAGAGGAAACATTTTGCAATACAAATCTTGTAAATGCAGTAAATTATAATGAGTCACATTTTCTTTTTTGTTCTTAAAAGTCATTTGAAATGTAACAAACTTAATGAACAATAAACTCCTGAGAAAAATACCAGTGTTTTTCCTGGTTGGTGCTTCACATGTCTTATCACCAACCTATTCCCCACTGCCTCCTAACTCCATCCGGATACTCCCCTCTCCCCACACCTCACCAGGGCTACCCCAGGAGCTCTCTCTGCAAAATGTGGCCACGGGGAGAGATATGCATGCTAAAACTCTAAATACCCAGACTCCATCAGTTCGCCGAGTGTCGGCCACTGTTGACCTTCGGCGGCAATTTGCTGTGTTCTCCAAATCTTTCCATCTCAAGCAGGTAGAGCGATATCTAAAGGAAAGATTAATTCACTAAACTGTCTGTTAGCAGGGTGTGGTCTACAAGTATATGCAGCAAATGTGCTTCCCTGCGTTTATAATTAGAGGTCTCCCCTTCTACAACACCAAAGAGTTTTCATGCCACACTTAAAGAGAAGGAAGGTACAAAGCACCTTCGTATGTTTCTGCCTATGTCTTCCTAGTACTTCTGCACTTGCGGGCAGGCCCACAGACAACGATACAGGTCTGCTCCAGTAGAACCACACCGAAAACACCTGTCCGAGGCATATCTTCCCATGTGCTATTACAAGGTTCATTTCTACACGGCGCGTCGAAGGTAGAAATTTATGGAAAGCCGATAGGGATCTTAGAATATGGGTTAGTGTTAAAATTAGATCTATCTGTTCCCATTTTGCTTGTTGTGAGGGGCTTTGGGAGTAATTCATCTCTCCCAATAAAAATCTATACATCAGAAACAAATGTGCTCGTCTTCCTGGGGGAATCAGCACCGTTCTATCAAAACCTGAGTCTTTTTCTGCAGCCATCATATGACGCAACCCCTTTCTGCAATAACCACTAGCCTGTAGGTAGTGAAAGAAGGGTATTGTAATATTTGGATACTTTGTCTGGAGCTCACTATATGAGTACGGTTTACACGAGGTGGGGTGTGTCCAATCAGCTAGTGAACTGAGGCCCTCGCGATGTAGTCTCCGGAAGACTCCGTGAGGTCTACCTCCCTGAAACCCGAGGTTGTGGGCCAATGAGAGATTGGGCAGAAGCTTGAAGCAGGTTTTGACGGACAAGCTGCCAAATTTGTAGGAAGTCATGTACTTGGGAAGTTTCTTCTGAAGATACCGAGAGTGGCAGACGAAGACGAGGGTGCTGACTGAACATAAAAAAGAGACTTCCCGGAGGATTTACTAGGATGGTTATTGTACGCGAACTCAGCCCAGGGTAATAGAGAAACCCAGTCATCTTGCTGGGTGGCAGCAAATTGGCACAGATAATTCACCAGGGTCTGATGACTCTTTCCACTTGGCCATTGGACTGAGGATGGTAGGCCGACTAGAAGTGCAGTTTAATTTGCAGAAGGCATGCCAGAAACGAAAGGTAAACTGGACTCCTCTATCCAAAACGATGTTGGCAGGCATCCCGTGCAGACAAAAAATGTGTTTCAAGAACAGGGTGGCCAACTGCGGAGCCGATGGAAGACCTGGCAGTGGTGTGAAATGCGCCATTTTGGAAAAACGGTCCACCATGACCCAAATAACTGAACACCCATCAGAGGATGGAGGATCTGTCACAAAGTCCATTATGATGTGGGTCCAAGGTGCTTCTGGTACTGGGAAAGGTAACAGGAAACCCGCAGGTCACAGCCGGGAGTTCTTATTTTGTGCGCAGTTGGGACAAGTGCCCACAAAGTCTTTAATGACCTGCGCAAGGGAGGGCCACCAGTAATGCTTGAGACTTGTGGTATCCCAAGTGACCAGCAATCCGACATGCGTGGCCCTAGGACAGAATTCGCCTCCTAAGTGCGGAGCGCACAAAGTTCCTACCTGGAAGGATCTCGCGCAGCCTTATTCCCGTAGCAAGGACGAGATGATCGGGAGGAACAAGATATTTCGGAACTGGTGCAGAATCAGCGGCATCCGAGGCCCTGGATAATGCGTCCACCTTGATGTTCTTGGTAGCCGGTCGAAAGTGCAAGTTAAAGTTGAAGCAGGAGAAGGATAAGGAACAACGGGCATGACGAGGATTCAGGCGATGAGTTGTCTGCAGATACAGGAGATTTTTAAGGTACGTATAAATGGTAATAGGATGATGGGCACCCTCCAAAAGATGTTGCCATTCCTCCAAGGCAAGTTTAATGGCCAAAAGTTCTCTGTCCCTGACAGCATAGTTCTTCTCAGCAGGAGAAAAGATACAAGAGAAAAACCTGAAGGAAACAAACTTGTCCTTGGAGGACTTCTGGAGAAGGACAGCTCCAGCACCAACTGAGGAAGCATCAACTTCAAGGTAGAAAGCTTTCTCAATATCCAGACGATGGAGTACTGGAGCGGAAGCAAAGGCAGATTTCAGCCGGGTAAAGGCTTCTTCTGCTTCGGAGGTCCATAGGCGAGGATTACTACCTTTCTTGGTGAGAGTGACATTGGGCGCCACAAGAGTAGAAAAATGTGGGATAGATTGGCGATAATAATTCGCAAAGCCAATAATGCATTGGATTGCCCATAGGCCGATGGGACGTGGTCAGTTAAGCACAGCTGACAGCTTTTCTGGGTCCATCTGGAGACCTTGCGAAGAAACAATGTATCCCAGGAAAGGCAAACTGGAGTGCTCGAACAAACACTTCTCCAATTTATCGTAGAGGTGGTTGCGCCGAAGGCGGGTGAGGGCCTGACGGACATGAGACCGATGAGACTCGAGATCCGGGGAGTAGATCAGAGTGTCATCTAGGTAGATCAGAACACATTCATATAGTAGATCACGAAAGATATCGTTCACAAACTCTTTAAAGACAGCAGAAAAGTTAAAGAGTCCAAAGGGCATGACCAAATATAAAAAATGGACGTTTAGGGTGTTGAATGCGGTCTTCCATTCATCCCCCCAGCGAATGCGGATTAGGTTGTAAGTGCCCCGGAGATCGAGTTTAGAGAAAACTGTCGCTCCCCGAATTGTCAAATAGTTCAGAACTTAACGGCAATGGGTAACGGTTCTTGATGGTGATCTTGTTCAGGCCCCGATAATCTATGCAAGGTCGCAAAGACCCATGCTTCTTCTCGACAAAGAAAATTCCTGCCCCCGCGCGGGAAGATGACTTGCGAATTAAGCCTTTCGCCAGGTTCTCCTTTATGTATGCCGACATCTCTTCGGTTTCGGGCTGGGACAGTGGATATACCCTACCCCGAGGAGGGGAGGTGCCGGGCTGAAGCTCAATAGGGCAATCATAGGACCGGTGAGGTGGCAGCTGCTCAGCTTGTTTCTTGCAGAAAACATCAGCAAACTCTTGGTAGGGCACTGGGAGTCCAGGGAGAGAAGGAACTGCTGGCCGAAGATTCAACACACCCACAAGATGAGAAGGAGGTGAAAATGCAATGCAAGAGGAGTGACACATGTTGCTCCAGCGTAGCACTTCACCGGTGTTCCAGTCAAGGTTAGGACTATGCCTACGTAGCCAGGGGAGTCCCAGAAAGAGCGAACTACAGGAGCAATGTAGGACGAGGAATAAAATGTGCTCCTGATGAAGAATTCTGATACGAAGGGTGAGAGGTAGAGTGCGATGCCGGGTGGCACACGACAGGACCTGCCCATTAACAGAAGAAACGGAGAGGGACTGTGCCAAGGGTACCACAGGCAGCCGGAATTTGGAGACCAAAGAAGGATGGATGAAGTTTCATGCCGACCCAGACTCCACGAAGGCGGCAACTTGAAGACTGGAACCGGATGGCAGGATTAAGCTGACCGACATGGTCAAGGGTGGAGAGGTAGCTTCCTCACACAGGTTCGCCTCTCCCCCGAAACCTAGGCTCTGGAGTTTCCCGGACGGATCGGGCAGTCTCTCAGAAGATGCTTGGATGTGCTACAGTAGAGGCACAGACCCACAGTCCTCCTGCGGGTCTTCTCTGCCTTTGAGAGATGGACTCTGTCAACTTGTATTGGCTCTTCCCGGGAACCAGCGGTGAGAGGTTGAATAGGCCACTGAAAAACAGGTGCCAAGCGAGGAACTCTACGAGGTTGGAAAGCTTCATACTGCAGGCGAACCTCTTGCTGGTGCTCCACAAAACGGATGTTAATGCGGGTGGCTAGGGTGATGAGGTCATCCAGACTGGTAGGCAGGTCGCCCCCGCTAGTTCATCCTTGATGCGACTGGCCAACCCTTCCCAAAAGGTCTCGACCAAGGCCTCATTGTTCCACGCCAATTCAGAAGACAGTGTCCGGAACTGCACAGCATACTGTCCCACCGTAGAGTCGCCCTGTCGGAGCCAGAGAAGTTAGGAGGCAGCAGATGAGGCACGGCCAGGTTCCTCAAAAACCTTACGGAAGGCCACCAGGAAGTTAGTCAAGTTGGAGGTCAACGGTTCCCCTCGCTCCCATAGGGGAGTAACCCATGCCAGCGCTGCACCAGAAAGCAGAGAGATAATGAATGCCACCTTCGCCCTGTCTGTGGTGAACTGGTGGCTCAGGACCTCAAAATTAATCGCGCATTGATTTAGGAACCCACGGCAGGCCATTGGGTCACCACTGCAGCAGGGAGGAAGCAGCAGGTGCAGAGAAGAGCTGCTGGGTATGGCAGGGACGGTCACTGAAACATGGACTGGTACGGCAGCCGGAGTGGAAGGAGCTTCAGGAAGACGAGACACCAGGTTCTGTAACATCGAGAAGAGCTGTTCTTGACAAGCCCCCTGGCATGTAATTTCAGCCACAGGACTTTCGGCATCAGGTAAGACGGCTTTGGCGGGATCTATGGCCCAATTGTACTGTCACGCTGCTCGGAGGAGAGGATGGTGGATCAATTGGTCATCGCACAGAGTTGGTAAAGCCTATACCGAGGAGCGGAGTCTAAGGGGCACCTTGTCGTCACCTGCGCCCGCCGCAAAGTGGGAAGGACTTTGCTGCAGGGTAACCCACAGGTTGCTATCCTCGACGTAGGCCCTGGCGGTGACAGCTGAAGAAGATGACCCAGAGCAGACTGGAATGAGAGTGGCAGGACTTGCAGGCACGGCTGGAACAATGTCAGCAGACGTAGGTCAGGCAGGTGGTGAATAGAACGGAAGGTATAACTGAAATGGCTTGAGAAACGTAAGCAACAAACACGAAGTTATGGACACCAACAACTGGGTGCGAAGAACAGGAAACGGCATCCTTAAAAGGCTCCTGCAAGGATTTGATTGGAGGAGTAGAATTACCTGTTGCACGCTGGCCCTTTAATTCCATGGAACTGACGTGCGCACGCCCTTAGTGGGGAGGAAGATGCAGAGGAGCGCACCTGCTGAGAAGGAAGCAGGACAGGAGCAGGTGAGCACGGGACAGGCAGGAGCTGGGAGCGAACAGCAGCCCTGGGCGCAGCGTGGGGACGACCAGCAGCTGGGTAACAGACATGCCTGCTGTCTGGGAGTGGGACCGCAGCACGAGCCGTTAAATTAGCTCCCCCATAAAGTTGAGGGAGATTTTGGCCCAAATTTTCAGCGTCTGCGTGCTAATGTAATATATTTTTTTAACATTAACCTGATAGATTTGTGTAGGGTTTCTAGTAAGCAGAACGCCCAGATATTTAAAAGGTGCACCAACGTATGTCATGTGCCGCTGCCCACAGGGGTCTCACGGGGGGCCCTTCAAAAGAAGCCATTCGCTCTTATCCGCATTTATTTTGTAGCCCGAAAGATGTCCCTTGTCCTGGATCTCTTCTAACACCTGTTAGCGTCTGTTTTGGATTCATTATAAGTCATCTGCGTATGCAGTGCCTTTTCACACCTTGTCGTGTTTGGTACTACCTTTAAATGATGTTTCTTGGGATATATAACCCCCTGAATGTACAGCACCCTGGAATCAATGGCACTATAAAATAAATAATAATAATAATAAGAGCGGGTCAATAGAGATATTAAATAATTTGGGTGATAATGGGCAACCCTATTTTAGCTCCTGAAATAGGTCGATAGGCTGTGTGATATGGCCATTCACCATAAGTGAAGTGTAGCTATTCAGATGGAGAAGGTCTAAAGATTTTAGGAAAGTGGGCCCAAAGCCTCTTGCCAAAGTGGCTTCTAAGTAAGGCCAAAAGGCGTTTGTGAAAGCCTTCTTTGCATCCGGGCCTAGCAGCATGGATACAGAGTGTTGCGGCTCCTGGGCCGTCAATATAGCCGCGGGTGCCACCCTGACATTACGGAAAGAGTGGCTCCCTGCTACAAATCCTGATGGATAGGGACATATAATTTCAGGTAAAAACCTCTGAAACTGATTAGCTATAATTTTAGCCAACAGCTTATATTCATAATTAAGTAGCAACATGGGCCGGTAGGACATAAGGAGAGTGGGATCCTTGTTCGGTTTCAAAAGTAGGATAGTCCTTGAGTCGAAAAAAGACTCCACCTCTCGGGAGTGTAAAAAGATGCCGTTGAATAATTTAGTTAAAATAAGGGTCGCTTGTGATTTGAGAATTTTGTAAAACTCGGCTGAGAAGCCATCTGGGCCAGTTACTTTCCCCAACGAGGTGCGATAGCTTTGCGCACATCCTCCTCTGTTATATCTCGCTCCAGATCAAGATGTTCCTCCGTGATGTCCGGCGTGCGGACCGCATCCAAGTAGGCAACAAATTTGTTTTCTTTGTATGGATTGGCAATGTATAATTTTTCATAATATTCTATAAATTCTTGTTCTACTGTATGTCACTCGGTGTCCTCAGGACACAATCCGATGCCGGGTCCACCACGGAGGAAATGGGAGGCTGTAATTTCCATGGCCTCGTAATTTTTGCCAGCAGCAGGCTCTGTCTCCCTCCCTATCTATAAAATTTGTTTTGCACTGCCCTGGTGTCTCACTGCATGTCCCTGTAAAAAGGTTTCTAGTAGTTCTCGAGCCTCTCTATACTCCCTTTTCGTCTGCTCTGAATGCACTGCCGCGTGGGCTGCCTTTTTACTTAGATTGGAGTGCAAAAGGTCAAATTTCTCCTGGTGTGCTTTACGTTTCATACTAAAGTATCGTATTACACTTACCCTGAGCATTGCCTATTACGTCAGATGAAATAAAATAACATTTACTTCATGGGAATTGTTATATTTTAGATACTGTTTCCATTGTACAATTAAGAATTCGCGGAAATCTTTTGAGTTGGCGAGGTAGCCCAGGAATCTCCAAATTTTGGAAGGGAGCCTAGGCCGCCCAAGGTAAAAGTTATAGGGGCATGATCGGAGATCGTGATGGGGAGTATATCAAAAAACCCTTACCTCTGAGTACAGGGACCTTGAGATCATAGCCAGGTCAATACGGGACAAAGGGTAGTGTATCGCCAAGTAGAAAGTATAAGTTTTATCTGTTGGGTTGGTGGCCCTCCATTAATCAAAAATTCCCAGATATTCAGTTAACATATCCATAGATGGGTGAGTGGTGTCTCTCTCCAATTGGTATCGATCAAATCTTGTGTTTAGGGCTAAATTAAAGTCTCCAACAAGGATCAAATTGGTGTGGTCCCTCTGGAGCAGCAAATCAGTGACTTCCGCATAGAAAGCCTCGTTGGGTGAGTTCGGTGCATACATGTTAAAGACTATGTATGTCTTATTAGCCATCTTTGCTCTAAGATAAATAAAGCGACCCTCGGGGTCTATGTGTTGATATGTCATTCCCTGCAACTGCCCTTTTCTGAAGTAAATAGCCACGCCTCGCGACTTGGTCTTATATGTGGCCACCAACGAGGGATGCAGCCATGGAGCCCTTAGTGGAATAAAATTGTCCGTCCTCCAGTGTGTCTCTTGGAGGCAGATAATATCTGCCTTTAGTTTTTTCAAATGTACGAGGGTTTTTCTGTGCTTTCAGGCTTTTAAGCCCTGCTACATTCCAAGATATAATGTTTATGGGGTGTGGTGGTCCGTCTCCCAACTCCTATTGTGGAACACCACTCATTATGTGTCTTTAAAAGGTGGACATCTATCTGATATATTCATCAAAAGGTGACTGACCAAAGCATCCCAGCGAGCACTCCAGCCACCAGTATACAAGGGGGAGAACGGTGCGCCAGGGTGAGGACCCAAACAGAATCCCTTTAACCATACATGCCAACTCTCCTGCTTTTGGCGGGGGGGTCCCGCTAATGGGGGTCCCCCCCCCCCCCACCCTCCCGGCAGAGTTGGCATTCCTCCCGCCGCCAGCAGGCAGCGGGGGGACCGCGGCGCAAGAGTAGCGCTGGTGCGCTACTCTGGCGCCGCCGGGCCGCTCCTACAGCCACACAGTCAGTCAGCAGTACAGGGAGGAGGCAGGAGGGATCGTTCCCCTCCTCTCTTCTCCCCTTGTATGTACAGCACCGGTGTGCGCTGTACATACACCTCAGTGTCGCAGGGGGCGTGACGCGCGGCTGCACTCACTCCCCCTACGACGCTGAGACTACTCAGTCGGCCGGGAGATGTCCGGAGCTGCAGGAGCCTGGTGAGGTAAGTGGCTTTTATTATTTTATTTTTATTAGTTATAGGGGGTTACCTGGCTACAATGGGGGGGTTACCTGGCAACAGAGGGGCATACCTGGCTACAATGGGGGGGTCTACCTGATAACAGAGGAGGCACTACCTGGCTAAAATGGGGGGCTCTACCTGGCAACAGAGGGGGCACTACCTGGCTACAATGGGGGGGGGTCTACCTGGCAACAGAGGGGGCACTACCTGGCTACAATGGGGGGTGTCTACCTGGCAACAGAGGGGGCACTACCTGGCTACAATGGGGGGTCTACCTGGCAACAGAGGGGGCACTACCTGGCTACAATGGGGGGGTCTACATGGCAACAGAGGGGGCACAACCTGGCTACAATGGGGGGGTCTACCTGGCAACAGAGGGGGCACTACCTGGCTACAATGGGGGGGTCTACCTGGCAACAGAGGGGCACTATCTGGCTACAATGGGGGGTCTACCTGGCAACAGAGGGGGCACTACCTGGCTACAATGGGGGGTCTACCTGGCAACAGAGGGGGCACTACCTGGCTACAATGGGGGGTCTACCTAGCAACAGAGGGGGCACGACCTGGCTACAAAGGGGGGGCGACCTGGCAACAGAGGGGGCACTACCTGGCTACAAGGGGGGGGGACTACCTGGCAACAGAGGGGGCACTACCTGGCTACAATGGGGGGGGTATACCTGGCAACAGAGGGGGCACTACCTGGCTACAATGGGGGCACTACCTGGCAACAATGGGGGCATCTACCTGGCTAACAAAGGGGGGCATCTACCTGGCTAACAAAGGGGGCATCTACCTGGCTACAAAGGGGGCATCTACCTGGCTACAGAGGGGGCATCTACTTGGCGACAAGGGGGCATCTACTTGGCTACAAGGGGGCATCTATCTGCCTTGTAAGGGGCACTACCTGGTTATGGGTGGCTACTACCTGACTATAAGGGCATCTACCTGGCTTTCTTCCAAAGCCGTTATGCAGTTAGGTGGAGTGGGTGTGGTTTTTGAAGGGGCGTGGAACACCGACAAGATGGGCGTGCCCATGCAAATTTTTGCCACGGCGTGCTCCGCGCGCCGCCCTCTACAATCTCCTGCTTTTTCAATTTTAAAAGTTGGCAACTATGGCTTTAACCTGAATCCTGAAACTAACCAAAGTGCAAACATAACATATAACAATGAGGTAAGTATTTTAACCATTATAGCTTTAAAGTACCCTACACAACCCTTATTTAGGTTGTGATTGTCACAGACTACATAACACCAAACATTTTCATCGTGACAGAAAAAGGTGTCTTAACCTAGCTTATGTGTGCTTCTCGCACAGCTGAACACTTTCAAAAGAGGGCTATCCCCCTCAAGTTACATGAACATTAAAAAGGAGAAAACATTTTCATACATGTGGTTGTCTCCTGACCGTACACTCAGAGGCTTGCTTATGTATGTCATTCTGTTCCTAGTAGAAAGTGTCTGGCCGCATCCTCCGGGTTTTCGTAGACTACCGCCTGGCCGTTTTCGTGAACTCTCAGTTCGCTCAGACGCCGCACTGTGTGTACCTCCGGGCTGCAGCCCCACACTCTTCTTCTTCTTACTGCCGATCATCTTGTGACAACTGTTTAAAAAAGGTCCTAATCAGACCGAAACGTCAAATATGATTTTGTTGTCATGCTAAATATTGCTTTAACCCCTTAACGACCTAGGACATATGCATACGTCCAGGTCGTTTGGGGGTTAACGACCCTGGACTTATGCATACGTCCTGAGGATCGCGCAAACTCTAAAGCAGAGTTCGCGCGATCGGTGCGGGGTGTCAGCTGTATATTACAGCTGACATCCCGCAGCGTCGGCCCCGACCCGCGATCACTCCGGGGGGGTGGGGTGGGGTTAACCCCTTAATTATCGCGACCATCGGGTCGCAATAACTAAGGAAGACACAGGAGGAGATCGCCCCTCCTGCGTCTGTCGGGTTGTCTGTGACGTCACGATGCCCGGCCGTGCCCTGTGGGCATGGCCCGGGATCGTGATTGACAGTTGTCATAGGAACCAGTGCACAGCAACAAGCTGTGCATTGATTCCTATTGAATGAGAGATCTAAAGATCTCTCATTCATATCCCCTATGAGGAAAAGTAAAAAAAAAATGTGAAAAAGTAAAGAAAAGTAAAAAAAAGTGAAAAACATGTAAAAAAAAATAAACACGAAAAATAAAATAAAAACACGTACAGCGCCCTTTTTCCCTTTACAAATGCCAATCGCACCAAAAAAAAATCAAAAATAAATAAAATACCCATATTTGATATGGCCGCGTGCGTAACAACCTACCCTATAAATCTGTCATGTTAATTTACATGTACGGTGAACGCCGTAAAAAAAACAAAAAAAAACTATCACAGAATTAAGATTTTTGTTCATCCCGCAGCACATAAAATGGAATAAAAGTGATCAAAAACGCCTATAAATGCCAACGTTGTACCAATTAAAACATCCATTCTTCTCGCAAAAAAAAAGTCCTAACAAAGCCCTGTATACGGAAAAATAAAAAAGTTATGGCTGTCAGAAGATAGCGATGCATAAATATTCTTTTACACACTAAAAACACTTTTTTTTTTTTAAAGTGCTTCAACATAAAAAAAACTATATAAATTGGGTATCGTCATCGTATCGACCCACCAGAGTAAAGCTAACTTATTACGGATACTGAACAGTGAGCGCTGTTAAAAATAAAAATAAAAAACTACTAGAATTGCAAGATTTTCTTCACCCAGACTTCCAAAAAACGGATTTAAACATATCAAAAATCTTGTCCCCCAAAAATGATACTAATAAAAATGTCAACTCATCCTGCAAAAAAACAAGCCTCTACACAGTTCTATACACAGAAAACTAAAAATAGTTATGGCTCTCAGACTATGGCAATGCAAAAATGTGTTTTCCTGTTTGAATAAAAGTGTTTTTATTGTATAAAAGCAGTAAAAAATAAAAAAAATATACAAATTTGGTATTGCTGTAATTGTAACGACATGCTGAGTAAAGCTAGCATGTCATATCTAATGCAGAGTGACCGCTATAAAAATAAAAATAAAAAACACTACCAGGATTGCTGTATTTTGTTCAAAACGCCTCACAAAAACCTTAATAAAAAGTGAACAAAGTGTTGTAGGCACCCCATAATGGTACCAATAAAAGCATCAATTCACCCCACAAAAAACAAGGCCCTTCACAGCTCTGCACACAGCAAAATAAAAATTTTATGACTGTCAGAATAGGACAACATAAAAATGCAATTTTTTTATAGACCTATTTCTATTGTGTAAAAGTAATAAAACATAAAAAAACTATATAAAATTTATACCATTGCATTGCCGACCCCATAGTAAAATTATCACATCATTTACAGTGCACGGCGAACGCTGTAAAATTGAAGCCCAAAAAAAATGGTGGAACTTCGTTTTCTCCCCCCCATTTTCATGGCCCAATGCTAAAAAACTATGGAACACCCGAAAATGCACAATACACCCCTAGATGAGATCCCTGAGGGGTGTTGAATCTAAAATGGGGCGACTTCTGGAAGGTTTCACCTGTTCTGGTACTTTAGGGGCTTTGCAAATGCGACATGGCCCCACCAAAATCTGCGTTCTAGAAGCCAATTAGCGCTCCCTCTCTTGTACACCCTGCCATGCTCCCAAACAGCAGTTTACACCCACATGTAAGGTATTGCCGAACTTGGAAGAAATTGCTTAACAAAGTTTTAGGGTTCTTCTTTCCAGGATTCCTTGTAAATATGAAACATTTTAAGCTAAAATTGCAGATTATTGTGAATTTTTTATTTTTTATTTTCACGGCCTAATGCTAAAAAAAAAATTGTGAATCACCTGTGGGGTTGATATACTCATTACACACCTGTATATATACCTTAAGGGGTGTAGTTTCCAATATGGGGTCTTTTTAGGGGTGTTTATTAAGTTTTAGCACCTTAGGGCCTCTTCAAACCTGAAATGGCGCCTAAATAAAATTGCATTGAAAATGAGACCCCAGAGTCCAGTAGCTACTCCTCCTATTCTGGGGCTTATGGTTGAGCCAAATAATGCACTAGGGTCACATATGGGATATTTCTAAAAATGGCAGACCTGGGGGAAATGATATTACATTGCATTTACCTAGTCACATTTACCGTATTTCAGTGAATAATGGATAAATATTGAAAATCTGCAAAAATAGTGACATTTTGAAATTTCACCTCCACTTTGCTTTAATTTCTGTGAAATACCTAAAGGGTTAACAAACTTCCTAACACTGTTGTAAATACTTTAAGGGGTCTAGTTTCTTAGAAGGTGTCCTTTATGGGGGTATCTAACATGCAGGCCCCACAAAGCCACGTCAGAACTGGACCGGTCCCTAAAAAAATGTATATTGCAAATTTTCTCGAAAATGTGAGAAATTACTACAAAATTTTTAAGCCCTCTAATGATATATAAAAAAAGGACATTTAAAAAATGATGCCAACCTGTAGTGGACTTATGGTAGAGGCTAGTTATAAACTATTTTTGCACGCAGAAATTTTTGAACTTTCAAAATCACAGATTTTTCTAATTTTTCATGAAATTTTTATATTTTTCACAAAATAACAAGGCTTGTATGGATAAAATTTTCTTACTAACTCAAAGCACAATGTGGCACGAGAAAACAATCTCAGAATCACATGGATAGGTAAAAGTGTCAAACAGTTATTCTCACATAAAGTGACACATGCCAGATTTCAAAAATAGGGCTGTGTCAGTAAGGCCAAAACTGGCTGGGTCCTTAAGGGGTTAAAGACACAGTGAAGAAATGTCAATAAACTGATGTATTTCTGCATGATCTACTGGTGGAGTGCTTTCTGTACCTATTGATATTTGAATTGGGACTTCATCCCTTCAGATAAGCACCCAATCATCACCATCCTTCGGAGTGCAGCCCATATTTGTATAGTTTCTGTCTTTTGACAGACAAGGGATAGATTCTGTTTGTATATTGCCCCTTGTGACGTTCCACCGGCTCGGAAGCTTGCGCTTTCCTGTCCCGTTGGGGCAGTAAGATGGCGGTTGTTGCTTGGCGGGAGGCCACAAGAATGGCGGGAAATAGTTTAGGGTGGTTTCAGGGCTTCTGACCTCCAGTTTTTATGCACCCACCATAGGAGAGATGTAAAATTTGTCCACTGCCTTTACGGTGCGTTGAGATCCTGTGCTTTACAGCAGTTTCATGGCAAGAGGTGGGTATGTGGGGCCTGCAGCACACTCGCATGGTTGTTTATCCGCTGTGCTTTCACCTCTCACCTCTGTTTCCCCGTCGTGGCCCGCGCCTCCGCTAGTGTTCTCTTGGAGTCACACCTTCCAAAGGACCAGGGGCCGTTGTTCCTGCCCGCGGCCCGCTCCGTATGTGAGGCTGGGAGCAGGGGCCCAGGTGGAGCCGGGAGGGAGTGCGCGGGAAAGGGCTGCCACGTTCATCGGGATCCGCGAGTCACCAGGGCTCCTCCACGGCACGTAGGCCTACGATCACTCTCCCTCGGTATGTGAGACTGGTAGACAGGTGTCTCTTCCCCACGTATGCTGGCTGTATCTCAGCGTGGGGCTGGTCGCGTCTCTACGTGCTTAGCTCCTCGCCGCTTTGGACCCCTGGGCTACCGGCTGTGTCTCCGTACCATAGGATTGGCTAGCACCTGCTGAAGGTTAACGATGGACGGATGGGACCGATTTTGGGTGGAATTCGGGCTAGTTCAGCGGGAGCCTCTTAAAATGCGGCCATTCGTGATGCCCGGCCTCCGGAAGTCCATTCAATTAGCTTTTACTGTAGTCAGTGTTTTTGTTTCGATTTTATTATTATGTGTTATTGCCCTGATAGCAAGCATTGCAATTTTTTCCTGGCTTCTGTCAACACGGAGCATCTGCATTCATGTCTCATGTGTGATGCACCACATCGTTGGGGGGCCTGTTACTCTCACTGTTGTGTTTACAGCATGTCTTTTTGACAGTCTGTGTTCTTGTGGTTATGGGAGGGTTTATGTCAGCATCAAGTCACTGATGACAGAACTTCTGGTCTGTTCTGGATGTGTTGTGCTGCTTCGGGATTGGTTTTCTGCTGGCACTCTGGACTCACAAGCAGACAAGAGTGCAATCCTCTGCAGAGTTCAATGCAGGAAGTTGAATTTAATTAAAGGGATTCTCCAGGACAAGAAGTAATCTAAATAGATAGACAAAATGAGCAGACTTTTCTAATTATTTAGCAATTTTTTCATCACGACATGTAGTTTAAGGAATAATCATTATAGAGGAACAAAATGGCCTCCGTGCTCCTTCCTGTGCAAAAGCCTGTCTTACAGGAAGTAGGGCAGGCTCTGGGAGTTACTTCCTGATTAAACTGACTGACATAACGGAGCTGAACTTACACACTTGTGGTATGAGGGATGGCTCTGCAGAGGAGAAAGGAGACTGAGGGCTGTACACACACACACACACACACACGATTTAGTTGATGATTTATATACTATATCCACACCAAATTTATTCCCAATAAACATCTATATTTTATCGAGGAGTGCTGGATAGGGATGAGCGTTTAAATTTACAAAGGGCGAATTCGGCAGTTTTTTTGGTGACGGGGATTTTTCCCG